>JANRGW010005480.1:0-13184 GCA_024733675.1 Psilopsiagon aymara
GGTGGTGTTCAAGGCCAGGTTGGACATAGCCTTGGGTGGCATGGTTTAGTGTGAGGTGTCCCTGCCCATGGCAGGGGTCTTGGAACTAGATGATCTTAAGGTCCTTTCTAACCCTAACTACTCTATGATTCTAGCACAATCATAGCTTAATTCGCTGCACTCTTGAAACGAGAAAGGGAAGCAGGAGAAATGACCTGATGTCAGGAAGCAGTGGGAGTGGGGATAGCTGCAGCACTGCAGTAAAGCCACAGCACAGTTCAGGCAAAGACTGTGGGTGAGGGCCTGAGGGTAAGTGCAGTTCTTGGGCAAGGGGGCACAGACACTTTCACCCAACAGGCTGATCCAAGGCTGTACAGATCTCCCATACCATCATCACCATGTGCACAGATGGCCAGGCCCCTCTCTGGGGCTTGCATTCAGGGCCCCCGCTCTCCAAAGCTAGGAAGCTCAATGAAGTGCCTGCATTCTAAAATCAATACACTGAGAAAATGTTAATTTTTTCTTTTCTCCGTTCTTTCAAAATGTAAGAGGCAAGTCAGAAAGCCTCATATTTAGAAAGATAACAGTCTACATAACTGATATTAAACATTTCCTACTTGAAACAGAGCAAGTAAATTGAGTGCTTACTCAAGGGTGACTTTATATTTTCCTGTTCCAGGAAAATGTGGGCACCATATGACAGAACTGCCAGTACAAGCAGAAGACTGTGTAAAGCCAACCTAGAAAGCATAGTTCAAGGATGTTGCATAAAGCACTAGTCTATAAATCCTGTATCCTTGACTGATCTAGTTGTCTCATTTTGCCACCTCTGTGCTATTATTACACATTTAATGATAGCTTCTTGTAAGCTGCTTATGAATCATATCCACGCACACCTGCTTAGTTATTCCTGCCAGGTCCCAATACATTATTGACAGAAGCAGAACTGATCTTTTCCTGTGGACATATGTTTTTCTCTTAGCTCTGAGCTTCTGCAACACAAGAAAGGGGCAGAAGCAGTGTTCCAGCTCAAGCGAAGTGAAATGAATTGAAGCTGAGGGAACAAACTGCTTTTTCCTAAAATCTGGCAGCTTCCAATCAACACAAAGATTTTTGTCTTCTCGTTACTTTCTATATGTCTTGGGAAAATCTGGAGCTTTTCAGGAGAAAGGTTTCAATGAGCTCAGAAGCATGCAGTGGAATCAGACCACAACATACTCTTCAGGCTGCCTTGACTCATCTCTGTCTTTGTGTTCCAGTAACATCAGTGGCAAACAGGTTTAGTTCTTAGAGTTCTGTGGCTATCAGAAAACCAATGCATCTGTACTTATTACAAAGTTAGTGCAGTGGTGACTCTCAGTTAATGAAAAGGCAATACAAATTTTAGACACTGAGCAGAAGGAATCTGCTTTCTCCTGCAACAACTTAAGGAGGAAAGTTCTGGCATTTCAAAAATCATTCAAAAAATGCTTTCATTGCATACATAGAAGCTGTGGGTCTGACTTTCGGCTCATATTCTGTTATTTGCAGGGTTTTTCTCCCTCGCGTTTTACTGACCAGTGAAATCTTTTGGTGGATCTTGACAAGGTGCCTTGTACTTCCTTTGAAATAGTGAATAATTAAGACATACAGTTCATCCCTAACTTGCTGTATATTATATCCTGCTCTCTTGCACCTCACTGAGACTCCTAAACTTCAGCTGGGAGAAATTACAGAACCTTCCAACTCATGCCAGTGTCTTAATACTTTTCTTTCAGTCTCCCCTGGATGTCATCTTGGCAACTACAAAATTAATGGAAAGGAGTGCACAGAAATGTGTTTGTTTTTACAACCCACCTAAACTTGCCAAACGATTGAGAAAAGCTATTTTTGTCATGTATCTTTCTGTCATGTATTTGTCTGTCATGTATTTGTCCATGAAATTCATATCCAGGCATATGAAAATAGAGTTGTTACTATATTTAACAGTTTGTGCAATTTCAAGATGAAATATTGTCTTGTTTCTCTTGAAATTATTTCAAATACAATGGGCAACTGAGAGAGGAAAATCCAGTGATTGCACCCATGGGTTGGATAGCAGAGTTCTGCCACTTTGGCAGTTTACAGTAATTCAGCAGTAATTCTTTATGACGATAAGAAAGCAATTTAGTGAAAGTGAGGTAAAACAGCTAGTACAGAGCAAGATAAAACTGCAGTTAATTCAACCATCAGGAAACTGACCACTGAAAAATGATCCTGATATGTCATTTTGAGAGAGTCCAGGTTGTGATTTTACTCAATCCGCTCCTTGTTTAAGTTTCAGTGCTAAAAAGACCATTTGTCAGACTGTCACTCAAACAAACTTAATGCAACAGATACAAAGCAACCATAGTACATTGCTCTGGTGTAGCAAGACACAGAGGCCCTTGCCAGTAAAGTTTTTCTTATACTGTTTGTATTTCATCAACCTTTCCAAAAGATAAAGATGTGATGTTGGTGGGAAACAAAATCCAGTAGCCCAGTGGTGTTTATCAACTGCTTAGAGCCAGAATTGTATGAGAAGTCAAACTGAAAGTGAGTAAAGACAATAAACAGAATGATAGATGTACTGGCACCTATTTGCATGTTATTTCAAGTCGCTGACAGGCTGGGATATAGCCTGTGCATACACAAATGTGCTTTTGCCTTCATGTTTTTGCCAGGCATTCTCTTTGCAAGCAGCAGTGTAACTCTGCGCCTACATTCAACAAAAAACCAGCTCATGAGAATCCTGTATACCAGAATGCTGCTTACAAGCCTTATTATTTTTCATTATACATCCTCAGCAAATAGAGAATATTAATCTCAAAGTTTCTAGTAGAGTCAGTTATCAATTAAATTATTCCATTTTAGATGAAGAATTGAATAGTAGACCTACACAGTTCATTAAAAACAGTGCATCTTCATGACTCAGTTGTGGGTTTTTTCCACTACACAAGCATCCACTACATACACATTCACTGCTGTGAATGTTTTGAAACATGATTCCTAAATGGCATTTAAAAAAGTGTTCATTTTGGAAAGCAAGAAACTATATGCAAAAGTCCACTGGTAACAAATCAGAATCTCCTCTCCTTTTCCAATAGCCAAAGCCTGGAACTGACAGAGAAATAACTCTCTGTTGCTGGAACTGGATATCTGATGTTCTAAGAAGAAAGAAAAAATGTAATTATGCCAGGTAATTTTTCAGAAGAGAGGAGGAGGACATCTAAGATCTGGGCTGTCAAGTTTTTCAAATTTAAGTCAAGTAACTATGGGGCTAATGCAGGTAATATTGGTATTAGTACAAAGGCTCCCTTAAACAGTGTATAGATTAAGGGCTGAACTTTCCCTTTACTTCATAAGCACACTCAGAGTTCGAGGTTTCTGCTGCTTGTTATCCCCCATTGTCTAGTAGGAAAAGCTGGCTCTGGTGATAGAAAAGGTTGCTTTTTTACATTTTTAAGAGCATATGCCTTCTTATACATACAAAAGCTGCTCAGCAATGGACTTTCTATTTAAACTTCCTCTGATTCTCAGATTTGTCTAGACTACATTGAGGGTAGTTTATTATTTTTTTTTGAAGGCATGGACTGTAGCACAATGGAACAAGCCGTGTCAAAGGGACTATGAAATGCATGCTACTTGAAATGTGAAATCAACCCAGTGGATTTCTAGTAATGATATTTTTTATTTAGGATGATCTGAATGAGAACTGTTGAAGGAATACAAAACCACAAGCCAAGTTTCCTTCAGAAATCCCTGCTCTAACATCAGCTGCTCAGTGGAAAGCGTGTGCTACACTGCAATTCATTTTGCTTTACATTTTATGTCTAAATATCCAAGTGACATTTGTCAGCAGGGCTTCCTCTGCAGCATCATAACACAGATGGTAGGCTAGGCAAAAGTAACTGCTCTTTGGAAGTGCTGTGAGACCTATGGAAGCGCCATGAGCTCACTGCTGTGAGAGTGAAGCCTGACTAATGTGAGACAGGTGGCTTCAACACTTACTTCAGGTTAGAAACATCTCTTGACATGATGATTTCCAAGATGAAACCTGCCTCTTGAGGTGTAGCCATGCTGCTGTTGTGAACAATAACTGCTGGGGATGGTCTGTAAAATTTAGGACAGGTCTACATTTAAAGCTTTTAATGATATCTTAATATTCTTTAGCAGCATGAAGTTATTTTTGAGCAGCACTTACCCTGGCAAAAGTCCTAATGCAAATAAAAATTGCCTGGCATAAAAAATGGGAGGTTGTTATTTTTCTATTTTACTCAGGAAACAACTGTAGGCTGTTTGGGCACCTCTTCCAAGTAAATGTCTCTTCAGTGCAGGAGATAGTAGCACCTTCGTTGATGTGATGGGAAACCCAGCAGCATTAGAATGATTCCTGGAGGAAATGTTGCTCTGTGCTGCAGGGTAGGGAAATGACTATACTTAGCAGTGCTGGGGTAGGCTCTCTCTTATACAGGATTTCCTTGGCCTCATACCCTCTTGACACCCTTCAGATCACAATCTCTTCCTGAAATTGCAACTAAGATTCATCTGGGCAGCAGTTTCTAAATCAGGGCAGGCTGCTATATCTGGTGTATGGGTCATGGAGGAGACCGGCAGTCACTCTCTTCTGCACACTGGTTGAATGCCTAGCAAGAGAGGATTGCTAAGACTCATGACTGCAAGTGTCATGATTGCAGGGGTTTTGACAGGCCTGCTACATAACACACTTCACCTGATGTATCCTAATTGGTATAAAATTGTCATGACCCTCTCCCACAAGCACAAAGAAACACACAGAATCATTTTAGCCTACAGCCAAGAGTTTTAAGTGTGGAAGTGGACATGCTGCACCAGCCCACCTTCTGCAGAGTGGGACTTCCTTTTCGTCTTAGTATCTCCATCTCCCTTTTGTGCATGAGAGTACTTTACTTCAAAGTGGCACTGCGATGACTAGTTTGTTATTGTTTACTGAATGTTTGCAAGGTTAAATGCAATGTGTGAGAGAGATATATTGTGACCTGACTTACATGTGGATTGGTTATACAGAATGGGCCTGTGTTCATCTGTAAAGAACAAAAATCCTTTGATATTAGAAATTGCTCTCTACAAATTATGATTTTAATTATTTTTATAAAACAGTTCTAGAGTAATATGGAAAGTGTAACTTCTCTGTGTTCTCTGGTTCTCCTTAGTCCTGACACTTCAAAGCGGCAGCCACAGGGAGACATCTGTCACTAGTTAATGTCATGGTTATGGAGATAGAACCTCCTCTTCTGTTTGGGCCAATGTGGTCAGCCCTTTGATGGATGTGTTCAGCCTTCATCCAGTTTGATCACCCCGTGCAGTCCCTTGTTCAGATCTGCGTGTGAACAAGAATGTCCTGACCTGAGATCCTTTTTAATACAGCAGGGATCCATGATATAAACCATCAAAGGAAACCTTTGATCTTTTGACTATCTCTTAGTCATCTGCTGCACAATGCAAATAATAATGAAAACAAAGCTAAGGAGCAGAGCAGCTACATTAAAGAATCAGGCTTGTTGCCGGCAATGAAGCTAATCACTGAGGTTTTATCCTATCGTCAGACTCAAGAAGAAAGAGGGGGGAGGGAGGAGAAGAAAGAGGAGAAAGAAAGCTGTACTCAATGAAATATTCCAGGAACAATAATTATTTTATGTCAGAGGAGTTTATGAGAGGCACAAATATGTGTCCCTCTTTAAAGCAGAATTTAACAAGTAATCCTAATTTCAGTGTATTTACTGTTTGTTTTTTGGTCTAATTTGCACAGAAATATGTATGAACATCACAATTTGAGTATCACTCAGTGTCAAATTAAATTAGTAGTACCAGAGTCTTCATTGCCTTTTCTCTACTTATTTTTTCCTTCCCCTTCCTTCCCCCCTCACAAGAAATCCTTAGGATGGAAAGCATGTTGATTCAGAAAGTAAATATATCATTTTAGGAAAATAAGATCTGAAAAGTGTGAATCTCTTCACTGTGTTCTCATTTCATTTTATAGCATTTTCAAAGACCCCTAAAACCTCAAACAAATGTATGTGACAGTTGGAGTCTGAAGAAGTGTGTGCGTGCATATGCACGTATGTCTGCACGTGCGCATGTTTTTCTGTCTGCATGGGCTTTTGTGAATAAACTGAAGGACTCTTTCAAGTTCTGATGCCAAGCAGATCTGTTTATATACCTTCTTTCTCTTATATTCCTCTTGCACGTAATCATATAGCCTAGGTGAAACTTTGATCCCCTAAAAATCCTTGAAGTTTTAAATAATTTATTTAGTAAGTGAGCAGAAACAACCTAAAAACTCCCATAATTTCCCCTTTCTGTGTGCTGTCAGTATCCCTGAGCTCTGCTCAAACTGTCAAACTGTCTCAGGCTGAAAATGTTACACAACTGCTACACCTGATTTGTGGTGCCAAAATGGGTCACTCTTCTGCCAAGGTAACCAAGCTGGCACAGTGGGCCAAATAAATAAGATATAGCTGTCAGGCTAAATAGTCTCCATCATGCTTGTGTTGGTCTAAGTGGAAGCTTAGCTGCAATACTCGAACCTCTGTAAGAAGAAAAATTTTGCAGGTAAGGAGGCCAAATTAATTCAGAATATTAACTTGAGTGAACAGATACTATGACAGTGTTGTTAAGTTCACAATCTTAATTTCAGTTATTTTGAGCACGAAAAGTTTGGGAAGAATCTATACCTTTGCTAAATACTGAAGTTAAGGGGAGTATGAGGAATTCTGGGGACAGAGAACTTTGTAATAAAATGGAAGCTAGAAAGCTCCAAGGATAAACTGTGATATGGGACCACAGACTCATTAAGGTTGATGCAAAGAAACTTTCAAACAAGGACAAAAGTAGAGTGTTGCAGGCAGGTTCACATCAGGGGAAAGAAAACATCTTTTTGGGGAGGAAAAAATGCTACAGGTCATTACAAAAAGTAAAAAAATTCTAACTTTTCTTGAATGGAAATTTAACAGCCTCCAATAACAGAGGTATTAAATGATCAAGAGAATTGGCCAGGAGGAGGGCAACAGTAGGCAGGCACGCTTGACAAGGTGCAAAGCCAGCAGGTAAACAAGAGCCTGCCTGCATTTTTCATGTTTATCTGGAGGCACCATACCCCCACAAACTGTTTCCATCTTAAACCAAACTTCTTTGATAAAAGACCTACTCCATATGAAAATGTGTTATCAGCACTGGTCTAACCTGATGTTGCCTAGTTTCTTTAGAGAAATTCTTATGCCTACAGAGGTAAGGCAAGTGAGTTTAATTGGCTCAGCCCATGTAGCTGCAGTTTCACATCAGGCAGCAATGCTCCCTCAAATTGGCCTTCAAAAAGGACTGCTAGGCTCCATCCTTCAACCAAAAGGATGGGGGATCCCTGGAGAATGTGAGCTATGAAGAAGAAGGAAGATGTAGAAGAAATAAGTTGTTAAAAATATCCAGGGCTCTATCACAACCAGGAAGTAGTATGTTAGAGAGGAAGACAAACAGAGTTAGAAAAAGCAGCTATAAACCTTTGATTCATAAGACCTTTCCTGACACTCTAAAGAAGACAAGTGAGGGACACTATGTACTATTTTCTGCTCTGTTTTAGACAAGAGATTCAGCATAGCAAAAATAACAGGTACTGTGAACACAAAGAATAGGCATTTGCTATAATGTAAGTCACTGTTGCTGTACATTAGCATTAGAATAAACTAGCCCTTTTACCTGCTAATTATTCATAGACAAGCCCAGAGAAGCCCTGTGCAAGGGTTAGCAACTATCATGAAAATAGCCTGGTAGATGCCATTTCTAAAAGGTGTCCCCTTTAAATTAGTGTTTTCCTTTCTTAGAGGGTATGAAGGAGACTTAAGTGCACAGAGCATAATTCTTGGATTTGCTAGATTTCTCAATGCAATAATGATAGGAGGGGCATGAGCAACTTAACTTGCACAGAGGGATGAACTTGGGCAGATGGTGAAACTGTAGGTGATTTGAATTTTTATGGTGGTCCATCTCATAGAAGCCAGAGCAGTAGAGAGGGATTGTCAACACCACCATTTTTCTTAACTAGCTGAACTGGGAGGCCTTCAAAAGGCTTATTGTTGTGCCAGTGTTGAACCCACAGAGGACTTTAGATTAGTTTTATTTTCAAATATGCATCCCTTCCTGATTCTGTTTTTCTGTCTTTTTTTAGCACTGTAGTTTTTAAGTAGTTGTTGGGAAGGGAGTCGAAATTTTACTTAAATATGTCATTGGTGTCTTTGAAAGGAAAAAATAAAGATATTTTAAAAGGACTGCCAGTGCAACAAAAGTATTTTCCCTTTTTATTAACATCCATGTGGGTTTGTTTTGGTTTTTTTTCTCTTGTTCCTTTCTTTTTGGACTTGGACTAAGAGATTTTTTGTTGTGCTTACAGGTAGTACCTTTTGTGTCATTTTGCTTTCCTTTCTCTGTGTTTTTTTAACATATCACCATCTGTACAATCAATGGAAAATCCCGTTTTTACAGAGTTTTTTAAAGTTATTTTTTTCAATTGTGTTGCAATACAAAGAGAGCTCCTGTCCCAGGGAGCTTCCAGTGAGAGACTTAAACAAAATACAGCCACTAACTAAACAGACTAAATCTCTCACAAAAATGAAACATTGGTTGTCAGAAATAACATATATAACTCTTTAATATGAAAAATTGCAAATCTTCAACTGACCACATATCCTGCAGGAGTAATTATGTCATTTCATAAGAAAATAAAACAGCCATGTTTTGTCAAATATAAGACATTTCACACACTATCAATTTTACAGATATAAATACCTAGGGGCATGCACAAACTCTGTGATCACCAGTGGCAAATTGCCAAGTGAGGACAGATTCATTAAACATTGGAAGCATCAGGCATCCACCCAAACCCATAAACTAAAATTTTAAACCTGGAACAGTATGCCACTGCCTACAAGTTAAATATGTTTGGAGACATTTTTATGCAGCCTAATTAGAACTGAATGGAAATCCCGGTTAATGGATGATGTAGCTCTTCCTTAGCGTAGTTTTCTTGGCTAAAATCAGTCTTAAAAGAGTCGTATTCCTTTCCGCAGCTTGTTGCAGCTAAAAGAAGTTGGTGGTAAATTGGGCCCAGAAAACATTAGGAAACTGCTACAACCCCTTCTGTTTGGGTTAGCGGAACTGCTAGTAAACCTTTGTAATCTGCAGGCAGAATGAGTGAGTTCTCAATGAATATTCTCAATAGCAGTGACTAATCTTTGAAACTAGCTCCTGTCACCATTTGAAATTGTCAGCAGTCTTCTGCAGCTACTGTTTGAGCAGCCAGTCCCTATTTGCAGTTTTAAAAAGCTACGTGCAACTCAGCAACAAGATACAATTGAACTTGGAGTTTAAACAGCATGGCAAGCCCAAGCCTCTTTTTCTCATCTTCCTTACTAGGTTACACCCACCCACAGCAGCTACCAGGAAAGACCTTTGTGCACTGGACACAGCAAAGCTTGAAACATGAGCTGCTTAATTCACCATCTAAGGAAAGATTGTGCAGTTTGGTCTATAAACTTAGTTGCATTACGGAGTTAAAAGAATAATAAAGTTAAAGCAATAATGGTCTGTTGCGCTCTTGTAGTGGGATAGATGTTCATTCACTTCAACTGAGCGCAGGCATTATCCATAAGGTACTTGGTATTTTGTCCTGCTCCAGATTTCTTACTCACCCTCAGTTACAGCTTTGAGGGGTGCCATTTCATAAGGAGCTTGCAAAGGGCTGCTCTCAGTTGTGGTCTTTTTCTCCTTGTAATTGGGGAGTTGGTATCACTGACAAAGATTCCTTAGTGTTGTCTCAAATTACTTCTTAGTTTTGAAACTGCAGAAATATACACATTTTTCATTCTGTTTTTTAATACAATTCAATCTGAATGTTAGGTTTGGGCCAAAACATCTCACTGCTCTAAACTTTAAGGCTTAAAAAGAAAAATAAATCTGGAATCCATAACTTAGAAATATTATACAGAATATTCTTCATAATATTCCTTTCTGTACCACTGTATTTCTTCACATGCAAACAATGAGTTTCACAAGATTTCTTGTTGTTTATTGCTAGCTGGTAAGTAGGCACTTATGCAAACCAGAGCATAGGCAGTGATAGGAATAAAGTTAGACCTGTCATGATTCAGTAATAGGTAGCAGCTTCTACATGGTTACTGCTCCCTAAATCACACCAGTTCCCATAGGAAGGTCCGTACTCCTGATCAGTGGTGGTGGAGGAGCTAGATGTGGTGCCAGCATAAGACAACAGCACGTAGCTTTTGCACTAGCACTGCTGCTCACACTGGGACTAAACCTTGGTACCTGGTTTTTTTTATGCTCCTTTCTGCTGATAAGCCTGAATTTTAACTGAACAAGTGCTATGTAGTTATTAATATTTTAGAAGTTACAACTGGTCTGAGCAATTCAGCACTGAGTGAAGTGCTCTTTTGGTCAAAAGAATCACAAAGGAGAATGACAGTTGTAAAGTAATGAATTTGCAGCAATTAGTTTCTCATCTTGATTCCCTCTTCAGAGATAATGATGAAAGGCAGTGGAGGTAGAGGGCACAGGGTGAATAATTGATTGTAAAGCATATTCATGAGTAAGAAACAGCGACAAAAAATCTGCACTGACTGTTGCAAAGATCCTGCAGGGAATGCTGATTGTGGATCATTTCTGTGAAGGACTGGATATTAGTGCCTTTCATGGTAAATTAAGGTTGGGTTACTTGGCATTAACTCTGTTTGAAGTTCAAACAAAAGATAAAGGTCCCTTCAAAAATAACACAAGGAATTATTTTTCTTTTCATGTTTTGTTTTATTTTATCAAATTAATAATGCTCATGTACTCCCCTTTTGCCCACAGCTAAGATTCATAAGTGTGTATATGCATAAATGAGAGATACAGACTCTCAGAATTTACCACAAAAATTGAAACAGGAAGGCAGATGGCAGTCTTTTATTCCATCTGTATTTCACTTAATCAGCTACTCTTATCAGAACTGCTGCTTTGGAAATCAGTGGTTCTTATTTGTTCTTTGCAAGCTAGAGACACACAAGCTGCTCTTTTGTGCACGTTCTGCTGGCTGACACATATGCAATACCTATCTATATGTAAGAAAAGGAAAAGAAATCAAAATTAACTAAAAACATTTAGCATTTATTAGCTAGGCTTCGCAGAAATACTTTGCCTAAAGATAGACAAGTCTGGGGCCTTAATTTTCCTCCATTTGAGCTATTGTAAAGGAAAATGTCAGTGGAGTCACCCTCATGTAGGGAGAGAGAAACCAAATCTCTTTTGCATGAATTACTAAAGTCTTAAATTAAATGAAGCTGGAGGGGAGCAGTACTTATGTATCCCTTCTTACCAGTCTGGTAGCTTGCTAAGAAAAGAAAAGAGAGAAAGAAAAAAAAAAGAAAAAGAAAAAAGAATGGCTGGCAGGCTGGACACTGTCACAGTGGATTTGTGGAGTTAATTTACCTATTTTGCAGGCATGTATTTTAATAAGATTTAATGAGCTGCTGAAAAGAGGAGTGCTGCTTTTTTTCGACTGATGGCAGTAAGTTGAAAACAAGCGGCTTTTTAGAATGACGTTAACTAGCACTTTAAAAGTTAATAGAGCTCCTATGAATCTCTGTTGGCAGCACCTGGAAGAAGCAGGTGGGAATTCCACTGAGATAAATGGCAAGCTGGGAGCAGAACAAAATAATAGAGTCTTATTTGCAAAATCTGGATACAGCATCAGTCCTTCTGGCAAAATCTTTTTCAAAATCACTAGAAGTCTTGTCTGTAGTGAAAGGTAAAAAAGTGTTTTGAAGAAAATCTGGGACTAGTAAAATTTTATATTATTTCAAATGCAGACAGTTCTTTTAGAATAGTATTTTTTAAATTGTATAACAAAATTTAAAATCACAAGTGTGATGGGGGAAGGAACATGTTAATCAACCACAAGAAATATCTTTGTTCCACAATTGGAGCTCCATGGCCCCAGGTGCTGGACATGACAAGGGGTAATAGGTTTAAACTTCTACAGGGGAAGTTTAGGTTAGATATAAGGAAGAAGTTCTTTACGGTGAGAGTAGTGAGTCACTGGAACAGGTTGCCCAAAAAAGTGGTGAATGCTCCATCCCTGGCAGTGTTCAAGCCTACCTTGGACAGAGCCTTGGGTTACATGGTCTAGTCTGAGGTGTCCCTGCCCACGGCAGGGGTTGGAACTGGATGACCTTAAGGTCCTTTGCAACCCAAACCAGTCTATGATTCTATGATAATGAGATTTTCAGGATCATATGATTTCTCTGCGTATGGAGATCAAGAGAAAGAAAGCAAGTGCGTAGGCAAAGTGTCCATATTCAGCCTGAAATAGCTGCATACTTACCCCCACCAGCGACAGGGGGAAATGAACATCACTGTCCTCTGAGGACTGAATTTTGGCCTCTTGCTTGCAATACAAAATCAGCAAAGAGGTAAAAACTGCTTCGATGTCCTGTGTTCCTTCTGAGACTTGTTTTGCAGTGTGCTGAAGCACAAAAGGTCTGCTTTTCTGGTTTGGCTGAGCTCCTTATAGGGCAGCATCCAAAGGGAGTGATGGCAGAAGCGGTGTTTTTTAGTCCCGTGTTAACTCATCCAGCCTGATGCCAGCTGCTACACCCTGGACTTTCCAGAGGACAAGTCTTTTGGCTCTGTCCTTCAGGTTACTATCAACATGGCAAAGGAAACGTGTCCTGGAGACATCTATGAAAAGGTGGCTGGAAATCCAATGCTGTCATTAGTGATTTTGGCCATGGAGGAGAACACCTTTCTTGACTTTTTAGGTAACAGTTGGGGCTGCAAGTGTGATGAGGGACAGGACAGGAATATAAATTCAACATATAGAAATGAGCTGAAAATATAGGATGCATTTCAACAACAAAAGTTCCAGAAACTAATATTTAATGGTAGTCAGCTACAGGCATGAGGAATGGGAATGAATTTACAAGTCTGCAGAAAAAAACTTGCAGTGGTGTACTGGGTCCAGGCTGAACACAATGCCAGCAATATCATGTTTTTCAATACAGGCAAGTGCCAGCCTGGGGTATGTAACCAGGAATAGAGATTAATTGACATGTTGGGACTGTTCAGCCTGGAGAAGAGAAGGCTGTGTGGAGACCTCATAGCAGCCTTCCAGTATCTGAAGGGGGGCT
>JANRGW010005480.1:21713-39024 GCA_024733675.1 Psilopsiagon aymara
GCCGAAAGTCAAAAACACAGCACTGCACCAGCTACCGAGAAGGAGAAAAATGACTGCTACTGCTGAACCCATGACAGATACCTTGGACAATGTTAGCTAATAAACAAGCATGCAAACAAAAGAACAAATTCCATTTAAAATATTCAGAATATTTGAGGCTCTAAGTATGTTTTCAATGGGGTAGTGGTTATGGAAGAGTCTGTTTTACAATGTGTGTGGGTCAGCTGCAAAATAAGAGAACAAAGGCCATATTTGGATTCATTCTGTGACTCTGATCCATGCTCCTTTCATTAAAGCTGCTTCCCTCCCCAGCCATCTCTTGCATGAGAAAAAGACAGGGCAACCTGGAACAATACAGAACAACAAAATCTGAAGGGAGTTTGAGAGACAGTGGAAATAATAAACAGACTTGAATGTCAGGTTCTACCAAGAAAGCACCTGGAACAAATGTATTTTCTATTATTGTATGCTAAGTAGGTTCTCCCAGAGAATTGCTTGGAATTTAATAGCAGCATTTCCTGAGGAATAGGTTTGAAATGAGCTTAATCACAACCAAGTGATGCTTTGCTAATTCTGAAAAGGCAGATAATTATTGGACATTTCCATGGGCATTGGAACGGGTGTGTTTTGAAGGGGCTTTGTTGTTGGTTTATGGTGGGGGGGTTCAATTTAGAGGCTTGTGAACCAGATGTTTCTTCTCAGATTACAGCAGCCCTCTTGGTCTACATGTACAAAATGGGAGTAGGCTTGTTACAGAATCAAGTGTTATGTTTAACATATAGCATTACTGTTACTATTTTTTATACAGTAGTCCTCTAGCTGACTCTCAGGAATTCCATACACTTACCATGCTGAGTATCTATAGGAGTAACTATGAAACAAAGTTCTGTCTGTGCAAGAGAAAACTCTGCTTTAAACTCCCTCAGCAGGGAGGCACTTAGGCTATGGTATCACCATGTAGTCCAGCACCTGAAACTTTTGCCAGCTTGGATGGCAGTTGCTGAGTTAAAGTCTCTATTGAGTGCTGCAATAAGTAGCTTAAGGTAAAGAAATTGCATGTGTCAGCGAATGTGGGGTAACTTTACTGTGACTCAACAACATCCTTCAGAGCTGTCTGATGTTTAAAAGTTGCAGTCTGAAAGTATGAAAAAACACAAACAAGGGAGGAAAAAATCCAGCAGAGCATATATGAGTAAGCCAGACTGCTTTTCTTTATTCCTTACACTCCCATCATTGCACCTACAAAATGTCTCTGAAGAGGACGCTCTGAATGCTTACATACCTAATCTTCATATACGGAACTACCAGCCTAAGTGTTTAAAACCCATACATTAGACTTCATGTTATATGATTTTTTAAGCCATGACCAGACTTTCTAAAGTTACCCAACAGATATCATCTCCTCCTTGTTTTCAGCATTTGCAAGAGAGCTCAACATTTACTCCAGTGCTTACAGTGGAGTCACGGTGTCTTGAAAATTTCAGTCAGTCATTAATATGGGTGTTTAATAGTGGTCTTCAAAGTAAGGCTGATGCTGCTTCAAAAAGTCGGTGTCCAATGCAGTGACAATAGGCAGGTTTTAAATACAGAAGCAGAGTTTTGCCAGGCCAAACATTTTTGTGGACACTTGTTTTATCTTGTCAGTGCTCATTCACATAGTATGCTATTTATGAGACATAAGATAACATCAACGCTATAAACATATATTTTATTTGTAGGAGTGGTTTATTTTCCACGAATGCACTCCCATATGCAATCTGACTAAAGAAAGCAAATTGTACACAACTAATCCGTGTTAAAGCAACAGGTTTATTCCATAGCTTGAGAAGAAAACATCTGAGTCATTATCAGCTTTGAGGGGCAGAAAGGCATCCAACTTTTTTCTGCAATATAACTAATATCCATCTTTTTGGTTTTTCTCCTTGCTCATCCTCCATCCTCAAGTTGTCCAGACTTTTAAATCTCAGTGTTTTCCAATGTTGAGAAATGTAAGCCATTCTTTCAACTACAGAATATCCTTAAGGGGAAAGAATCATCCAGACTTGACTAATACAGACCAGACTTTGTTAGTACAGATTTTAACTGACCAGTTACTGGGCAGAAGAGGCAGTGAAAATAGAAATAGGTTCTTGCTGCCACTGAAGAAAAGACACATGCTTAAATATGGAATTAGGACCCTACTTGTAGGAACCTACTTTTAGAGGGGAAGAATCTGCCTAAATTTTGCAGGAGTTGATCTCCTTGAAGACGTTAGATGTCATTGTGACTGATTTACTCATATGATTTGTTATTACAAGTTTCCCATTAACATTTTGATTAATGGTTGTTTGAAGTTCATATTCATACATACAGCCTGACTTTTAATAGGAAGGAAAAGGAGTGAATAGCTAAGAGAGTGACATATTTTTTACTGTTTTCTTTGTGATGAGTTAGCTTACTTATGCTCCAAAGGAACAGGAGAATGACAGTACTAGATGAGAGCAAAGGTCTAACTATGCCACTACCTTTTCTCCAACAGGATGCAGTAGCAGAAGCCTGGAAAAAAATGTCAGTTAATGGCAAATGTGTAGCGCTATTCCCCATTACTATTTACCTAGTCTACTGCCACCTGTCCCAGAACTTACCAAGAAGGACATGCTATCTTTGTATTAAATGCAAAGCCCTTCCTGGACCTCTCGTCTATTCCTTTGGCCAATCAGCTTCTGAGCCTCTGATAACTTCTGGCATCAAGAATGACTTGTGGCAATGAGTCCCACAGACTAACTCTGTGTCACTTAGAATAATCTTTCTGTGCCACAAACCGATTATTTTGTTTCATACACCCTTGCTTTTGCATGGTGAGAAGGCGGCGGACAATCCTTATCAAAGGCAGCAGGTTGAAGGGTTACCAATCACAAACCTATTTATTCCCCTGACCTTGATTTTCATTTGCAAAGACAGCAATGAGTCCTACTCAGTTTTAAGATGCTCTTCATGAGGAGGTGGATCTGGAGTATGAATCCTGCCTGAATGGTCCATAAGTTGACCATGGGCAATTTGGGATGTCATCCTAACTCCCCAGCCCTCATGGCCTCCATTTGGGCAAGTAATGCCTGGGGGAAGGGACCATGGTCAGAAAAGAGGTATTACTGTTCTTCATCAATACACTGAGCTGTAACCTAACATGCTCTGCATATTGCTCTAGGGAGTATGCGCATCCAGCTGCCATGCATACTGTGAATTGAAGGACTTAAGTTCCTATGTGAATATGGACATTAATCTTTTTAGTTTTTCCTAATGCAAGTAGAAATATTCCTGGCAGAATCCTTACAATTCTTCTGTATGGACAAGATTTTACTGAGCTGTTCTATTCTGTAAGATTACAATATTCAGTCTTACTGATGCGTATGGTTTATTTGTGCACATGTTACCGAATGTCCCGTGAAGACAGACATCATGTGAGCCCTGCTTAAGGGCTACTGATGCTTTTATTAACCCAGACAATCCATTAAAGCTCAAGATTTTCATAAGAAATCATCCAAGACTCCACATGCAGGCTGCTGTAGTAGTGAAGTGCCAGATTCTCTTAAAGGCACTCTGAACACAGCTGTCTGGAGTGGCCTGAGTGTCAGAGGTGGTCTCTACTCAGCTTTTTCCAGTGTTTCAGCTCCATTTGAAAAGGAGACCTGGAAGGTACAGGCACTTCTGGAAACCTCACTGTTTTCAGTTCCTTGGTGGAAGTTCAGCTCTTTGACAGTTGCCCATGGTTCTAACTGCTGAACAGGTTTGGAAAAATGGCAGTTAAGGTGGGTTTTTTTTTTTTTAGCTTTCTGAACACTGGAAGTTCTTACTAAAGTAATGGGAGATAAATAGCCCTAAAATCCATTTATATATTTAAATTCTTAAAAAGTAATTTAAATAACATGACGCCAAGTATTACATGTTCTACAAGAACTAAGTTCTCAAATTTTATAAGGGTAATATCTGCTTCAAAAGTTTTTTTCTTTCTCACCGTGATTCACCACGCAGTTGCATGAACACAAGGCTGTGAGACCAAGTGGAACCTAGTTCACCATGATGTGGAAACTGTATGGTTAATGAGTCTATGTGCTTGTCCCACATTGAATTCCTGTCTTTTAAGTACGGGTGAATAGAACAGTACAAGGTTTTCCGGAAAAAGTTGTCCCTGCCCTTTACAGCAATATGAACACTTTCCTGTTTTGAGTGGAAATACAAAACAGGGTTATCATGGGGTTGCAGCAATCTTTTTCATAACTGCCTCACACCGTGGCTGTATTCACCAGAATTTTCAAGCTTCCCTGTGCTTTTTTTCTTTCTTCCCAAAACTTTTCCAACTGGAGCATTCCCAGCTTTTTCCAGAAACTGTTATCATTAGTTCATAAGTGCATGACCTACTACACTTCTTTTATTCCAATAGTTCAGTTCTTCATGTATGACAGTTTGATCCTTTGCTGTACTGGCAATGTCCCAAATTCTCATCAAAAAGGTTGATTAATGCATTCCTGTGCATTCCTATTATTGTGCCAAGACCATTCATGAAAATAGTTGAACAGATCAGTCCAAAAGCTAATCCTTTCAGTAGAGCACAGGAATGTTTTTGCTTCCATCTCCAATGTGGTAATCCCTATTGTGCACTTGTGACAAAGACACATCTCTCTGTTCACCCCAGCCTGAGACAACCTCCTCGCATAACTATTGGAGTTGACTGCAGCTTTTGGTACTTATGGTCCTAGGAGACAACTTCTGCTGTAATTGTCACAGCATGCCGTTCCATGGCCCCACTGGAGAGAAACCAAAATTGATGCAGGCCCCTCAGGACACATCAGCAGTCAGAATGATGCTGCAGAGAGGCTAGGTAACTTCCACAGATTTATGTTTGCTGGTTATTGGTTGAAGACAGTTCTCAGGTGATAAACCATCTTGGCAAGGTCTTTGTCCATCAGAGAACAATTGTTCATGAACCTAAATCCCCCACAGGCAAGTGACAGCATCTGTGCATGCCTCTTTGTCTAGCTCTTTGCTTCTCCTCCTCCATCCTTATCGCTCCTTAAGTAACTTGTCTTTCAGGTGACTCCTTTTGTCCGTGTTCTAGGGATATACTGTTGAAAGTTCATGTCAAATGGATGGTGCTGCCACTGTGAAGAGAAGTGCTTTCTATCAGCTAATGTGCTATTCAGTCCTGAAGGTTTGTCCCACTCCAGTTAAAACAACAACACAGACTTCTTTTCTCTCAGTCCGAGGCAGGGTTTTAACTCATTCATATATTCAGTACACAACAGTGAAAGGCACAAAGACAGCAAACATGCAAATTTAGAAAATACTTCCATGTTCTTTATGCTGTCTGAATCTGTGCTGCTTTTCTCCTCTTGCCTTTGGCACTGTGGCCGATGCTGTTGTATTTACTGAAAAATATAGCAAAGTTTTTGTTCTATTGGATGCCTATTTTATTTTTCAGCATTGAAGTTTTATATTTATTTTCTTTTTTTCCTTTATATATATATATGTATGAGGCTGAGAAGCCATTTGCCATTTGTTTTAAGGCAGTTGTGCTTTCCAAAAGAGGTTGACTGGGAAATTTTCCCAATAGTCCTACAATTCTCCAATTGTAAGACACAGCTTTTCTTTGACAGATCTTTTCTGAAAATGGATCATTTTCTCCATATTAGTAGTAACTCTTGTTATTTCGGCTGTCCAGTTTTGAGATAGGTTTAACTGTGAAATCCTTCTTCAAACACCAATCTGACGCAAGTTCCAGATAACTTTGCGTACTTAATTCAAAGATAGTCTAGTTTCCTCCACATTCAGATCCTAGATATTCTCAGACTAGTTTGTGTCACTGTTTCCCTAAGTTCATTGGAGTTCTTCCTTCATCATTTATAGTTTTAGTTTGGTTTTGCTTCTCCTAAGTTTAAGGAGGATTAAGTCGAGAGCATTCAAGCTAAGGTTGCTTCTCTGAACAGTCTGTGTATCATTTACTCAAGTACCTACAAAAAAAAAAAATCTAGAACAACATCTCCTTTTGCTGGTTCTCCAGGAGTAGCAGTGAAAAAAACCTGTCAGCTACCCTGCCAGGAACCACTGGTCTCTAACATTACTGGTAGAATTTGTTCTCCAAAAATTTCTGGGAAGTTACAGTATCTCAACATAGTACAATGCTCAGAAATGCTTCTGTCTGGGTGTTACATAATTCTATATATTCATATCAAAATGTGAATCCAGGCTGTATCCCAATGTTTTTTCTCATTTGAAACGATAGTGACCAGATAGTGACAATTTTGTTTCTGTTTATCCATGTTATCTCTCTGTTAATGTACATGATTACCATTACTTTTGTCATTACATGCATTTTTGTAGAAAAGCAAGTAATTCCCTCAATTGTGTTTTGATCATAACCCCTATGCTAACCATAGTAAAACCACATTTGGGTTATTCTTTCAGTTAAATGTTTGATGTCCTGCACTAGATGTTCTTGATTCTTCATTTCAAGATAAGTCCTGTCCATCCTGCACAAAATTCCATTTCTACTTCCCATTGACTTACCTATCACTATCATCTGGCTGCATGCTCTTCTCATCCTTATGCTCTGTCCATCTCTCTTGTCCTTCCATCTACTATAATACCCTTTATTGTGTGCTCTGTGGTGTAAAACTAGACATGGAGAACACATCTATCTCCTCTAACCTTTGTTCATTGAGCTATAATATAAAGCTTTTCCATTGTCACTGATGGTCAATTCCTCTTTCCTGTTCTCCTTTCCTGTGCAGTCTTATAAGAGATCTGAAAAAAGGGTATTTTTTTTGTCTCTCATAATTCTAAGAATAGTCCATCCAGATCTGAGCCTGTGAAAGAGGGAAGTAGGTAGGAGTGTAATTGAATGAGCATAAGTTATTTAAAACAAACTTCTTTGAAGTGAATTATATTGTTTGTAGACAAGTTGTTTAGATCATTTTACAAATCCATGGTGGCTGCTGATTCTGTACAAAGTGTTATGTGATTTGGTTTGGGTTTTTTATTGTATTGAAAAGTCCTTCACTTACTTAGACTGCTCTTAAATGATTTGAGGTATGGACAGCTAAATAAGCTGCCACATGTGCACAACAGTTACTGTACTGCTGCAAGTTCACACCTGAAGTTGCTGTCTTAACTCTGAGCGTAATATTGGACATTTCAATGCACATCCTGGGTGGATATCAGATAGTCTTGGACTCTGGGGAGCTATAGGAATACAGCTAGATAAATATTCATAATACTTTTTAATTGGAATTATGTAGCATGTTGGCTAACCATCATTGGTGTCTCATTGAGGTGTGCCCTTAAGACTTTGATATAGGCTTTGACAGATTGTATCCTGAGTAAAATGGTAACCAGCTCATTTGGAGACCTGGCAGAATTTTAGAGTCAAATCTCTTTGCCCTGTTCTTCCTTGGATATGTAAGGCCTGTGATTCTCACTTGAAACTGTATGTCTTCTGGCAACTGCTGTGGATGGAACCTATTACATTTTAACGAAATTCTTGCATTACACATAGAAGATGCAGCTGCCTTTGAAAGATCAGAATCATTGCCCAGAATTCAGAATCAGCTTTGCCTCATTATTTGTAGTGATAACAGGACCTAAATTTTCCAGGATTTAATTCTCTGTTAATAAAAACTCCAAACCTGCTTAGCAGCAGCTGGGTCCAAAGGAAACATGAACTATTAGACTGAATACTACTCAAACAGGAATCGGCATTTCTGCAATGTCCAGATTACAAAGTACTTCAGCAGCAAGTCTCAGTTCTGGCCACAAAGATGTCTTGGATTATACTAGCAGAGTACATAATTGTCGAACAGATGACTTGACTAGTCACAGTACGTTTATTTTTATGAGTATTCATAATATTTTTCATGAGTAACACTGCATGTCATTCACAAGGACCTTAATTGTCCTGTGTGGCCACTGCACAAGCTCCATTCATTATGAGTTATGGGCCTGTCATGATGTTTACTAACCTCTGGTTTGACTTCATCAGTTCTACACAGGAAGGGAGAAGTGAGAAGGAAGGTGACATTTCTGAAACCATTCATCTGTTCAGTGGGTAGTTTTTATTGCTGCTTTACTGAGCCCAGAGAGCTCATTTCAGCCAGAAAGACAGCAAATCCATTCCTCTCAGGGTGGCCTAGAGCCAGCAGAGATGTCCTTTATCATCCATCCACCCATGATTTTCTAACCTAGA
Source organism: Psilopsiagon aymara (assembly GCA_024733675.1). Classification (NCBI taxonomy): domain Eukaryota; kingdom Metazoa; phylum Chordata; class Aves; order Psittaciformes; family Psittacidae; genus Psilopsiagon; species Psilopsiagon aymara. The sequence continues at coordinate 29,929 of JANRGW010005480.1, forward strand.
AAAAGGTGGGGCGGACAGAAGGGATAGGCAGGCAGGGGCTGCTGCCAACTACAACCAGCTGGAGCCAAATGTGGCCAAGTGTGGCCATGCAAGGCACAAAGTAGAGCTAAAGCTGTGCTGCAAGTCTGCCCAGCATCAGCAAGAGCTGTCAGTAAGAAATAACCCAGCTGGGCAGCCACTTGGCCATACAAACACAGGGCTGGAGCAGCTGGAGCTGCATATGCTGAGTAACTTGAGGGTTGAGAGCATCAAAGCTTTCAGTATGTGAAAAGCTGGTTTCTCTCTCTGTTTCTGATCCAAAAGTTGCAAATTCATGTGGGTTTTTTCCCTACCAATCTAGCAAGGAGTCTTTACTGAATGGAGGCCAAAGAGATTCTCAAGTCTTTGCAGTATTTATATAAACCAGAATATAACAGGTAAGTGGCTAGAAGTGAGATCAGGCCATTCTGTATGAGGTACCTGTTTCTACTCTGTTCAGTCAACCAAGTACTAAATTAAAAAACAAAACAAAACCCCGACAAACAAAAATAAAGCCTCACCTTATGTAGTCCAGATTGTACAATTAAAAGTCATCCACCAGACACTGGACACTGCCAGAGCAACCCAAAAATCAATTTTAAGCTTACTGCTTAAAATGCAAAGAAAGCCCCAGAGGAGAAAGAGAGAGATCTTTCTTCGGTCTGTATATACATTGTAAGTGAAGGGCTGATATGGGGCTTTTAGGTTATTTGCTCAGAATGGGATTCTGTCTAAAAATGTTAGAAAAAGAAAACAATGAAACTATAAAACAGCATATTCAGAATTGATAAAAGGAAATGCTTTTTCACAGGGTGTGTAATTAGACTACAGGATTCATGGCTGCAGGGGGCTGCTGAGGTGAGAATTTAGCACTATTCAAAGAAGGGTTTAGCAGATATATGTGGTTAATCATAATTTCTGTAGACAGAACTAAAAAGTGAAAGGAATAGAAAACCCATTTGGCTTCTGCAACATTTCTGGAGGTTTCCTCAGACAACTTTGATGCTGGCTAGAACTAAAGACAGACTAGAAGTTGTAAAATATCTAAGGACCTGTCTGTAAAGTGGATCTTGCAGGGAAACCCCAAATACACTGTCTTGTACATGTGGAGAAGAAGGAGGGATCAAGTTCACCTGAGTTGTGATTAATGAAGTACAGCAAAGAAAGAAATCACATCTGAGCTAAATCATAAGCTTTGTTTCTAATATATTTCTGTTTTGATACTCTATGGTGACGAAGGGGTTGTGTTTAGAGGCAAAAGCACAGAGCAGAGGGAGGAGGTGGCTCCATCAGCATGAGCGTCTTCCTTAGCCATGAGTCACACCACCACTGAGTAAAGGTGGTGAGAAGCCTGGAGGCAGTGATCCACTGCTTGACTGTCAGGTATCACAGTACTTAATAGGTTTGGACACACGTAGGTTTGGATTCCACCAGCTTTGCTTACCCATTCTGCTGTCTTCTCTGCTCTTATTCCTCATATGTAGTTTTAAAGTGTTTCTGGTAAAATCACTTGCTTTGGAGCTGATCTTGCAAACTTTTGCTAGTGGGCATAACGTTCTTCCGAGTTAAACATTTAGTCTAGCAGGCTGCAGAGTTGGGGATTGAATCCTAGGCTTGCCTATGCACAATAAGCTTCAGAGGTGCCCCTCAAGGATGCAGCAGCCTGCCTACATGCTGCTAATGATAGGCCCTCAAAGGTGTGACAGCTCTCAGTTTACTGGGAGGGGGTTAGAAGGGCTTTGTTCTTCCTTCTCCCCAGTTAGCTTCTCCATTCTGCTTCCCATGTGCTTCACATGTTCCCCCCACAGCACTATGGCTTTCCTCCAGCACCTGCATTCTATATGCCAGATGCAAGGAGCCAGAATGAAGCATCAGATCTGGTGGGAGCCGCATATACCTCTCCCCAGCTGCAGCCCCGACCCAGGCTACCCCATATCTCCCTTCTGTCTGCCTGCTACTTAGATTGAGATTATGTGCTGCTTTGGGCCTTGTTCTTTCTCCTTTTGTCTGGAAGGGATCATCAGCTGTCCTACAACCAGGAATACTTGGGAGGGAAGAGCTTTCTTCCTGTGATAAGGCTGGGTAATACCTGGCCCTGTGCTAGTTCGTGTGAGATAAGTGAGCTGCACAGTATGGGGAGACACTGGACATAAAGTGGTTTGGACAAACTGCTATCAAGTCAGAAGAGTAGTTTTAGTGGAAAAAAGAGTCAGTGCAATGGAACATTCCAAGAACAGAACATGAGATTTTTATGTTTTGTAGTCCTAAGTAGCTCTGTGTCACAGCTACACGTCTTTTAGGAAACTATGGCTTTTTCTTTCTCTTATTTTTTTCTTTTTTAATCTTGCTTGGGTATTGTAGCCAATAGCTTTCAATCAGCTTCTTTTACTCCCATCAGTTGCTGGCACCTAAACAGAAGGATGTTTGATTTTGCTGAAATGTGAACGGCAATTTGGTAAGAATTAAAAAAAGTCAAAGTGAAGCAAAGGCTTTTCAGCCTCCAGCGCATCAGCAGTCCTTTATCGACTCAAGGGGTCTCTGCATTCAGCTGTCAAAATGGTACAATGGCTATTATGATATTTCTTACACAGACAAACACTGAAAACAATTTGCAAGGCTTTGGAACATGCAGTGAGTGAGCAGGTAGGCTGACATGCCCACTAGATGTACGCAGCCTTCTTAAGAGCCTTGCTGTGCACCAGAGGGTTTGTGAGTTCTTTAAAGGAAAGGGATGCCTTGAAATTGTCTTCTGCAGATGGTATTAAAAAACTTGATCGTAGGTTCACTGCTGTCAGTAGAGAGACCCCTCCTGATTGCAATGTGCCCTGAATCAGCTCTGCTCCCAGTGTCAGAAGCCCATTTTGAATGATGTCATCCCTCACAATGAAAAAGTGATGGATTATATGGGGTGAGCTCAATTCAGCCTACAACTACCTTCAAATATGTGGTGTCTCTCACATCATGTCTTGAATCAAAAAACTCTACATGTACAGGCATGCTTCTTAGACCTGATCTATCCCTGTGAAAACAATAGTTTGAAAAAACCTTCATGAGCTTTCATTAAGAGAGATTGTCATGTTAAGGGAATGTACTCTGGCAACAGCCAAGAAAAGGCGAAGGGGGAAAGAGGGAGAATGGAGCAGAAGCAGAGAAATAAAAGGATGCTTGTGAAAACTGGACAGAAGAGAAGCATTACTCAGTTTCAAATATCTCCCTTTTTAATCTATAATAAAATTTTACAATAAAATAGTTCAGTGTTGGAGTTGAAAAATACGTTACATGGCATGAAATGATTATATTTACAAGAACACGTATGTCATTACCTTGAACACTATTTTCATGTATTTTTACCAATTTATAAGAAAGGCAAGAGAGTAACTCATACTCTTGCCAGCTAAAACCAGGTGTGGGAGAGCCATGGATAATGAGAAAGTGTTTGGATTCATTTTGGAACTACACTACTTACTAAAAGACTACCCTTTAAAAATCTACAGTTTCTGAAGGTGAAATATCTTTCCATTATGCTGAAGCCTTTTAGTAATCTTGTCTTTGCCCCAAAGAAATATGATTAAACAGTGAATTTTAAAGTGAATGACTATCACTGAGAACTCTTTTTCTACAAGGCTGCAGAAATCAATAGCATTTCTGCATATGCATTTCAGAAAGAACACTTTTTAAGCAACCTAATTTGCACTTTATCATTCTTCAGGTTTTCTTTCATGGAGCAGAAAAATTATCTAAAATTATTACAGTGGCCAAAATAAGGTTTTTTATTAGTCCCTTGATTTCTGTGGAATTTTACCAAGAATTGAGTTTTTCTTGGAAAACCCCAAAACTTGATTAGGAGAGGTTATAATGAAATTAATAGTAACAGTATAATGACGCATATAGAAACTTCTGATGCTGTTATGACAAAAGCCCCTTCATATCTCTTTGTAAAGAGCCTTTGAAATTGAGTGTAAATGGAGCTGTCATAAGAACAAGAATCAAAATTACAGTTTATAATAACTCATGTCCCACTTGAGCTTTCCGACTAACTTTGTGAATTGCCTTTAAACACTGGCTCAGCTGTACAAATAACCGGAAGAATCGTCAGAATAAGATGAATAACAGGGAGCCTATTAAGCCAGACACTTGAGAGGAACTGAATTTTTATTTCAGTTTTTTAGCTGTAAAGTTTTATTTCACAAGCCACTTTCTTTAAACAGGCTTGGCACACCTTTTGCAAATGATGGCTGTGTGCATAGCCCCCCACCTTTTCAGAGCAATGAATGAAGTAGGTATTCAGGGTCTATTTTTAGTAGCCATGCACTTGGAGACAAGAATGTGTTGGGGTTTTTTTACCTTTGGTACATTTGAATCCTCTTCTTTCATCCCAAAATATGGGAAGTCAGATTAAATTTGCATTTATTGTACTGTATTTTGTTGACGAAAGGTACATATTCTTTAAGGTAATGAAGAATCCAGGTAAAAATGTGAAATAAAGCATTTCTAATTTCTTCAGACGTAGTCACTGGACAGTATAAATAGGCCTCTGATTTGTGCGCCTTCCTGAAATCCCAAGGGTTTTTTGTGTTCTTGAAACAGCTCTTGTTTTCCCCGGGAAACCATTAATATCTCCCCTTGCTTCAAGGAAGTGTCTTCAACATCTTCCCCTCCCACTGCTCCCAGTGCTTCACATTGCAGTGACTACTGTCTCAGTGTGGAAGGCTGGGTGTCACAGTCTACTTCAGAAGTGCTAATACCTGTGTTGGATTCCCTCACTCTAGACTGGTGCAGACTTTTTCCTGAGCATAGCAGTTCATCAGTCCCACTGTCTAAATGTACTGACATGGAGGAGTCAGTGAGACACTGAAATGTGGATGCGGTACATGGTAGTAACAGGCACTCCTGCTTGCCTGGGAGAAACTCTGGCTCCTCTCCAAGAGCTGGAGAATTTGTACTTAACCTCCAGGAAAAGACCTGCTTGCAACCATTCTCATGTTTCATACGAAGAAGTGGTTCCACATGTTACAAATCAGGCGTAATGTGCTACAGCTCCTAGCATCTCAGTATTAAATTCACATAAACCACTTATCACTTAGATGGGCAAGAAGACGTAGCCTTAACTGTAGCGATGGCAAAAAAAGCTGCACCATACACACTATTCCTGGTTGGTGCCTATGATGACAGCTTGCAGTGTAATGTGCAGGTCAATTTGGGCTACCCGAGTATGTGGCCATCAAGCTTTGGCGTTGTCTGCAACAAGTAGAAATCTCAGCTGCTGCAGCATCACTGATTCGAGCCAAGCTTCCAGAACTTGGCACCTCCTCCACAATTTGACTGTAAATTAATTTTTCTATCCAAACCACTAGCCAAGCAGGACATTGTTCAGGTCTTGAACTTGATCCCTGGCGCAGCTGCCTAGGCTGTGAGAAGGAGAATTGCACATTGCTCCTCTCAAGCTTCCTCCGAACTTCAGAATGTTTCCAGAGGGATGGAGGGCTGCTACAGTTCAGCATGGAGAGTTTGTGTGTGGGAAGAGGACTCTGGAGTCCTCTCCACCACCCCAAAAGGCACATCTGGCTTTAGCCCTGACTGTTCCAGCTTTTTGAGAAGGGCAGCGTTACATGAGTCTTACTTATGGGGATTTGTTTTGTTTGATTTGCAATTTGTCCTGTGTCAAATCAAATAGATTGTCTTCCAAAGCTGGGCTAGCAGCTCTCTAAAACTTTCTAATGATTTGCATGGCAATTATTAGAAAGAGTCTGTGAGTTACTGCACATGTTCCTGCCTTCTCTGCCTGCTGTGATAAATTTGAGGGGTGTACAATTCAAACACAAAGGCTTAGGAAAAAATGGGTGACCTGTACATGCAGTGGGCAAATCCCAGTCTGCCTTCAGATATTCCCTGTTGTACTTGGATATATCTAGAACCCTAGCCTTCACGGTTGGGTCTTCGTGGGCAGCCTCAGGATCCACCCTGAATGTACGAACACTAAGCTGTCTAAAATACAGCTAATCTAACAGGATAGCATTTAGAGAATAGAGGGCTTTAGCAGGGTGCTTGTTGAATTTTTCTGGAGCCAGCTAAATCACATTTTATTCATGAGTTCTAGGCCCTCTATAAAGAAAATTTCCTGATCTTTATTTCTTTGATGTAACAAAATGAGATAGATAGATCCTGAATTGCTAGTAACTGTTTCTGCTTTCAGTCACTTGGTGGAGCTTAAATGGCTTACCCCAGCTGAAAACCTGGCTTGCTGGTCTCTGACTTGTACATATTTTGCCGAATTTCCTCTTTCCTTTCCACTTCAACACTTTTTCCTTCTAGATACATTTTCCATCACTCTGTGTCCTTCTCTGTTTTAGTTTTTTAAAACAACCTTCAGCATTTTCTTGTTTTCCATTCCAGCCTCTCAAACAGGTTTCTTATTTTTTTTTCCTTTTCCCATTGCTTGTGGAGGGAGCCCAAAGTCTTTCTGGTGCATAGAAAAATATCAAGAGAGAGTTTGATTCAAAAGGGACTTTATGAATCACATTGTATATGCAGGTGACATTATTAAGCAAGTAAACTTGGTTTTATTCTTATATCCAGAATCTCATAAAACTTGGAAATATAGGATAAAAAATTACTTAGTGTGTCATTTAGGGCTAGTGGACAAGATGACCTGTGGTACACAACTCTCTAGCACATGACTATTCAGATACCCGTATGAATCAGCCACCCAACATTTTACTCTCCATTCCTTTGAGCATACTTACTCAGTACACCCCATATACCGTGGGCTTACTTCTTGTAGTCCCCCTTGATTCAGATTCAATGGTATGACATAGATAAATGTAAGAAAGCATAAGGCAAATGCAAAAGTAAGATAGACAGATTGTCTCTTTCTCAGGCTCTTGAAACCTTAATCTGAATTGGGAAATTCAGATTAAGTGTGCATGCAATTTTACTTGCTTGAGAAATCCCACTAAGATCAGTAAAATTAGTTGCACAAGTGAAGTCACACCATGCTGTTTGGCAGCAACAGACACTGCTGGTGGGGCACCTGGCCTTGTAATAAGAAAATAGAAGAATGAAATTGGCAGGAAGGTGATGGCTGAGATCTGTTAAAAAACCGTAATGCTTCACCTAACGATTCCAGAGAAGACACTGCTTATATATATTCTCCCTTAAACTTTTACACAACTAAAAGAAACAAGAGGCTAAAATCCACCAGATACTGCTTTAATCCTTGTATTTGCAAGCAATGCTTGTCCATTTGTATTTGTCAAACTATGGAGTTTGGACTGGCTTTTGTACAGTGATGCTTTTGCCCTGATGGAAAAAAACCCACAAAACTATCATTTTTGCCCCTGCTCTGACAGTAAATTAATTCCATGTCTGATCCTGGTTAGTCAGTTGTTTCCTAGTCAGGAAAGTCAGGGCTCAAGAGAGCTACCCTAGTGCTGTGGCTTGTTCCGAGCATTAGTTTTCCCCACGCTTTTACTTCTCATCTTGAAATGACATTACACTCAACACTTCTCAGCATCACGTGCCCAAAGTCTCGGCATGCCCTTATAAACCTTTATAAAGGCAATTGTAACAGAGGCCATACAAGGCACTATTTTGCCTTTTTATTTTTCTCTTTGGCTTTCCTCGGAAGCTGGAAGGGAGAAGGAAAGAGTAGAGCGATCTTGCAATGTCAGAGAGTTTTATTTCCTACATTCTCATTGTTGTTCTTTTTTGTCATATCCAGGGCTCTGCTGATCACCATATCTGGGCTTAAGATACAATTTTCCCCCAGATAGATTGGTAGAAGCTTCCGGCTGATGTTTTGTTCTGGCTCTTGATTTTCTTGTTTTGCTGTTTTTGATCTGGGGTCATTCCCCTCTTTCTACATGACAAGGATGATTTTGTCTGTTGATATCAGCTGGACTTCTCTCAACACTTCTTCTTTGAGACAGCAGAGGTCTTGAACAACGATAACTTTTCATCTTTCCTGTTTTCCATCTATGGCACATAGTTTAATCCCCTGTGTACTTATAGTGCTGTGGTCTCACTTTTGTCTTTGAGCTTAATATACTGCTGTCCGGGTGAAACTTAATGGGCTGTGCTACACAGAAGGTCAGAGTAGATGATCTAGTTGTCCCTCCTGGCCTCCAACTTTATGAAGCCTGCCTAACTGATATTATGCCATAAATCAGGAGAAACAAATGAAATGAGAGACCACAGTCTCTCCTCCACACACACATCTGCTGATCATAAAAACTGAGATGAGCAGGGTTGAGTGATGCAGGGATAGAGCAGCTTTTACACAGAGTTTGCCAGTTCACATCCAGCTGTGGATGACTGAAGGTTTTTACTGACTGGAGGGCTTGTAGCAGCCTATGTGGAATGAGTTTGGTGGTCTCCATCAATTTCCCCATAAGTGTTAAAAACTCATCCCCCTTCTGATAGCTCCCATAAACTGGAATAGGATCTTCATTTTAGAGCTTTTGTTCATATCGGTCTAGGGGTACATTGGCTGAACAGTGATTTTCCTTATGTTGCCCACTGGTTTGAGGGACAAACAAGGGTGTTAGGTTTTCAGAAGTACCAGCTTCCCAGGAACCACAAATCTTCACTGAAGTGTGCTGAGCCACAATGTCATACAGAGAACACAATAAACAGACACTCCAAAGCGCCTTGTCATGTTACCTTCAAGTTCTTAATTCCCTTTGTTTTGAATATATAAAACTTTCACAATGAAAAATAGCTTCATGGACATTTTTTTCCTGAAAATGTTGATAAATAATATGTAATAATATATAATAATAATTAATAAATAATAATAATAATAATAATGATAAATAATTGAAACAAGCTCACAACAATTATTTTACTTTTCAGACTGACTGAAAAATTTAGAAGTCCCACAGTCAATTTCCCACCAGGAAGAGAGTAGAGCTGTGCTCATGCTTCTGCCCTAGAGCAGTCAGCTAGTCCATGCAACTTATTAAAGAGTCTGAAGTAACTGCATAAAAACAAAGTCATAGATTCATAGAATAGTTAGGGTTGGAAAGGACCTTAAGATCATCTAGTTCCAACCCCCCTGCCGTGGGCAGGGACACCTCA
>JANRGW010005483.1:0-27303 GCA_024733675.1 Psilopsiagon aymara
TGAGACCTCACTTGGAGTATTGTGTGCAGTTCTGGTGTCCTCAACATAAAAAGGATATGCAACTGTTGGAACAAGTCATGGAGGGCCATGAGGATGATCATGGGACTGGAGCACCTCCTGTATGAAGATAGGATGAGAAAATTGGGGCTGTTCAGCTGGAGAAGAGAAGGCTGTGTGGAGACCTCATAGCAGCCTTCCAGTAGCTGAAGTGGGCCTATAGGGATGCAAGGGAGGGACTCTTCATTAGGGACCGTTGTGAGAGGACAAAGAGTAACAGATTCAAACTTAAATAGGGGAAGTTTAGATTGGATATGGGGAAGAAATTCTTTACTGTAAGTGTGTTGAGGCAGTGGAATGGTTTGCCCAGGGAAGTTGTGAATGCTCTATCCCTGGCTGTGTTCAAGGCCATGTTGGACATAGCCTTGGGTGGCATGGTTTTGTGTGAGGTGTCCCTGCCCATGGCAGGGGGGTTAGAAGTAAATGGTCTTCAGGTCCTTTCCAACCCTAACTATTCTATGATTCTATGATTCTATAATATGTACTTGAGAAACATGAATCATCCTTTATTATGTAAGAAGTATGAAAAAGGTAAGATGCAGAAGTCCTTGGCCTAGTATCTTTCCTGAATGAGTTCCTCTAATTCACAATTACTGTCTCAGTCAGTGGGCACAAGTACAAACTTGAAGTTCAGATGTGTAACAGCAGACCTTCAGGTTGGTCAAAAAACATCATGAGTCTTTTGCATTTGATGGATAAGATACAACATTACCTACAGCAGCCAGAAATGCAGTCAATGAAAAGATTTTTCACTATGCTGAAGTTAAACAATGTGTGATTCTGACATTATTAATATTATATACATTTATTTACTGCTATGCGTATCGTTCTTTAGCTGTCTGCAGAGTCTGTGGCAAAAGTGTTTCCAGCATAGCCATCTCCATTCTAGCCCATGTGAGAACAAGTCCTTCAAATGCCATTTCTTCAGTTGAAGATTATATCTAAAAACACAGATTCAGAAACTTTTCTGGACTCAATATTCACCAAAAACTGAAATTATGTCCTGACCCCATATTGCAGTAGGATTTGGACATGCTCAAGGAGAAATTTCCACTTTCTCTTCTAAGACATTCTGGCTTCCCAGCAAAACACCCTGTGCACATGGGGTGTGTTACAGTGTGCTCCTTCTGGTTCCTAACTTTTGCAGATGTTGCATTCCTTAGGAGATAAACCTGGAAAGCAACTTCTCTTTATTCTCCTACTTCAAAAAGCAAGATGTAGTTGCAAACACTAGTAGTATATTTTTTTTTTTCCTGGGATGCACTGTCTAAAAGGAAGCAATGTTTCCTGGAAGATAAATTTCCAACATAAGAACTTCTTGTAGCTGTAAAAAGTTGGACAATTTGGAATACATCATGCTATAATATCTCTTCTGCTAAAATGAATGTTAATGTAAAGAGTAATAAAAAGAGATTTCTTAGGATCCCCAATGCTGTTTTGCTTCTGAATTATACATTTTTTACAGTCTTCTTCATTAGAATCTGCATTTCTCAAAGTCAAACATATAATTTTATTATTTCCACAAACAAAACTTAAGATAGGTCACTACATTACATAAATGAATGAAAAAGAGACATTAAAGCACTTAGCTATGTTCAAACTTGTATGTATGAATTTAAAAACATCTGCGGTTATGCCTGTAGATGTCTTACATGGTTTTGTTTTATGAGTATGTTCAACCACCAGGTGTTACTATTCAACTGTGGGAAAACAGATGTTCTCTATTAATTCTAAATTCAGCAAAACTGATTCATTTTATGCTTTAAAATGAATTTATATACTGCCTTAGGGCTAACCTTTATGTAATACAGGCTATCTTCTTCAGTTTGGCCAAGACTGAATAATTCTGCTTTGTTTTATAGCTTTATCCTAGAGCTAGCACAAAACCTTCTAGAACATAAAGATTTTCATTATCAGCATGATAAACAGTATTATTGCTATAATTCTCTGCAAACAGATAAGGTCAGTGTCACAGAGTGAGTATATTAATACTATCATTATCAAACTTCTCATCTTAAGCAATCCCTAAAAATTTCCCTAAAATTTTGCACTCATAATTTATGACTGAATATGCCAAAAAAACTCAGTTATCACAGCAAATACCAAAATTCAGGTTCCTAGTAAAGACATCCAGCTTAGGACTACCTGACGATTGGCAGAGACAGGTATACTGGTCAGAAGGACAGTTCAGATGCTTCATGGGCTAAGAATCCTGCTTCAGATATTTTAAGCATTTCAGTTTGGTAGATAATCCGTCATAACATTTTCTTCCATAATCCAAGACCCAAATTTAAATATGCTGGTGACATGATATTGTTTAATAAAAGAAACTGAAGTATAAGATGAAATCTTACAACTGTCAGAACAAATACTTCATAAGTAGAATATTTCAAAAGTTGTATTAGAAAGCCTTTTCTGTAAGAATATGTTTCCTCTTCAGAATTCTTCAGTCCAAGCCCAGAATTGGAATTTTCACTTTTACTTATAAAAATATAGGAGCTTAAAAATATCATCTAGTAGACACCTTAGGAAGAAATTATTTTTTAAAGTACAGTCTGCCAACAGAGTGCAGCATGTTCTCAGATGTATGGTCTCCTGTATTTCTGCCACCTAAACCCAGCATTAAATAACTGCTGCTACTGAGTAGTTTCTGCTGCTACCATCAGACTTAAGTCTGACATAAGTACAACAGACTATCTGTTGTAGAGACATAAGCACAACAGAACCCAGGACACTATCTCAAATGAAAACTATTACTACCTTTACTTATTTTTATCTTTAAATACTGCTCTTTGTTTATTTTTGCTTCTTTGTTTATAACAGATTTAAATATATGGGCATTTTGAAGGGGTAGTAATGAACTATTTTTGTGATCTACAGGAACACAAAGAAGTTTTAACAAAAGGCAATATTTCAAAAGAGTATGTTTTAAAGATATAATTGGGAAAGGAAAAAAGCAAAACAAACATGATGTTCTTCAAGGTCTGGAAAAAAGTTCCACATAGCATTAATTTTTACACGAGATAAAACAATTTTAAGGTTAAACTAAACCCAAAAGGCTGAAAGACGGATATAGAGAAGGACGTTAGCAGTTATTGATCCAGGGAGGTTCATTTGTTCTGCAATATTACAAGTCAAGTTTCAGCAGAAATTTGCTGAAGCCTATACAATCTGTGACATGTGGCACTTTAATTCATTATTTTTATGTGTTAAAAGTTAAAAAGAAAATACAGCAGATTTGCTTCCCATAAGCCACACTTTATGGTTGTAAAGGAGTCTAAGTTGAATAGATTGCTTACTAGTTAAAAAGATTACACCTTGCATACTTTCATTATTTATGTTTCCAACTTCTGTTCCAAATCCTCCACATAATATACTTTGTTCCCATTCTTCAATCTAATTTCTTGTCATTTGCGTACTTAACTTTTTTGTTATTTTGTTATAACAGATGTTGGGGTTGTTTATGAGTAAAACTTTTTAATCATTGCAAAGCACTTTTCAAGACTGTCACATAAAAATTAGTGTTTCTGCAGTTGAAAATTGTTTTAGATCAGGTTTTCTATCAGCTTAACATATTTACAGGAAGCCACTGCTTTTTTCAGCACCATCTAGGAAAAGAAATGGTCTTTTACGTAAATTAAGCATGTTATGCCATTTTGCATTTTAGTGTGATCTCTGAAGCTGGTCTGTTGAGATGCATAACCTTTTCCAGTATATCTTTATTCATCCTTCATCAGCTCATGCTTCAATCCTCATTCAAATACAAGTAATACATGACTGTACCATAAAAAAAAATAATGTCTGGGCTGCAAATCAGGTTATAAATTTTCCTGGGTTGGAAGGGCTAATAATGACAGGATACTGAATAAACCATTACCAGCTTAATCCTTCCTTCCTGAAGCAGTTAAAATGTGCTCAAATTAAGCATGGTTTTCCATATTGAAAATTCACTGCTAATCGGCAAAAGGTGTTGCCACCTGGTGGTATGGACCAGCAGAAATGTACCACCACACTGTAAATGAGAGAGCTATTGTGGAAAGAATGAAATGTTTCCTGTGGTTATTTCAGGTGTATTTCAGCTTTTTTGTCTTGGTCATTTGAACTATCAGTGTGAATTATCAAATATAATGCCTGACTGTTAGGACTGATTAAATGCATTGTGTGATTATTAGGCCAAAGTTAAAGATAATACTGAAAAATAAAATTAAAAGTGGGGAAGAGCTAGAAAGAAACAAGACAGAGATAAGTAAATACTTGGGTGTTGCAAGGTGCCAGATTTTATGATTTATATAATTAAAAAGTTATTCCTTACAGTAATTCTTATGCCTCTTAAGATTACTGATATTTAGCCTTCCTTAAGTCCCAGTTAATTCAATCAAGCAGAATTTCCTTTTTCCGGGTATTACCCCCTGCTTTCCATTTGGTTTTGCATGAAGCTAAAGAGGCCACCTCCTTCAATGAAAGAACTGGTAAAAGAAACAGCCATTCAGAAAGATAAGAAAATGCAAGACCTATACTTCTATACAACTCTTATCTTACATGGTTGAATCATGTTCTGCTGTCACATCCTATTATTATTTTGAATGTATACCTGTGGTTCCATTTATGCTTGCTTCCCGAAGGCAAACTTGGAGTAGGAAAACCAAAGTAGGAAAACCAAATTCTTACAGTATTTTCTTAGTCTTTTTTTGATATGGATGTTAAACTAACATACCAATTTAAATTGGTGTTTTAAAATAGGTTTTTCAGTATAATAAAGATGCTGTGGAAAGTCCAAATATTTATTAATAAAACCAGCCCTTAATAATCAAAAGGAACCTCTCGTAGTAGTCTTGTTTCATACAAGAACCTATGTTATTAGTTGAAAATTTAGTTAACTCTCCTCACTGTCCCCTGCTCCTCTACCAAATATCTCTTTGACTGTTTTCTGAAAGAAAGTAATTAGTCTGATTGTCCACTTAATTGAATAAAACAACAATAATTCATTGTGCTTGTCTTCGGATTATCCTCCTGACCAATTTTTAGTCCAACTCAGCAAAGACTACCCAGCCTTGCAAACTGGTTGGAACTTGAAAACAAGTGTGGAATTGTACCAACACCTACAAGTAATACTGAATGCAGTGACTGAAAAATATAATGGGTAATATCTTTGGAAATTGATTAAGTTTTTATAAAAAATATTTTGTATTAACTGAAAACATTCACAGTTGGATAATTTCAATTAGTAAATAGTATCAGTTGGGAAAAAGTGGGGTTATTAAATTCAAAAGTTTCATATGGATGTTTTATTGAAAAAGTGTTTCGATTTTCCCTTTCAAAGTGGTATTTTTATTTAGAATATTGAATACATTTACTATTGGATACAAATGTAAAGGAGAAATGAAATAAAAATTTAGCAAGAACATTCTGCTTACACTTGGCCAAAATGTTTTCATCAATTCAGAACAAAATTTTCTCCAGTTTACAGGTTGGGTAGTTCTAGGTCATTACAGGTACATAAAAAGTTAAAATGTTTCACTACCTAATACCTTATTTGCTATAAACAATATTTTTAAAAGAGTAAAGTTATAAAAGTAGCATTATACACATATCCCACCATGTGGATTTAAAGCTTTCCAAAAGGTTTGTATATGTATCTTTTTGATCCCGCCCACTTTCTTGGAGACCACAACCAAATGGTGTCTCTCTAGATCAGTTCCTTCTGCCACATCTTTCTTTCATATTTAACTCTTTCTACTATAAAAGATAATTTAAAATGTTATGAGCTTTGCTGTTTGTTTTCAAACCTGGCAAGTTAAGAGCCACTCAGCTGATAGGGTCCCACAGATGTCTACAGAATCATTATTTTCTTAAACAATTCTTAATTTCTATTAATCTATTTTTTTTAAAGAAAGCCTTCTGAAATATTAACCTATGGTTCTTCTAATTTGCATGTATGGTATCTATATATTAATATAGAGCATTCTCATTCTGCAATGTATATAAAGAAATTTCCAATAATTGTTTTATTTATTTGCAAAAATCTTGAATCTCTTTCTATTTAGATTTAGTATACTTGTTTAAAAAAATGTACATTTCTAAGATGTTAAAATAAAATTTTTAAAGAAAAAACAAGTATCTGATACCAATAGGTTTTTATCCCCAGATTTCCCACTCCTCACCCCCAATTTTAAGGTAGTCAAATCAGAACAGCTGCTTTTTGCAGAAGTCTAGGCAGAATAGAAAATAATACATTGATTCGTATGTACCGTATTTACTTTGCATTGACTTCTTTTTTTGAATTTTAAAACTTCAATATGTCTATGATTCCATTCCTCATCTTTAAATAATCTTACAATTTTGATGACCTGTTTATTCCTACTAACATTACCTTTTTAAATTGACTGAGGCATACATAGGAGATGGTATACATGAGAGGCAACAAGTATGGTGTGTGTGTACGTGTGCATATACGTGCATGTGAGAAAGTACTTTCATGCCATGCTTGTGTCTTTTATTCTTCCCTTATATATATCTAAACCTTTGCTTTTTACAAAGACAGTGAATAAACATGAAGAACTAATAGAAAGTATAGTGCAATAAGCACCTCTCTTTCAAAAACTTGTTTCTTTTGCAGCAAGTATTTCTAGAGCACGAAGCGTTCCATGAGTTCAGAAGAGGCCCAGCTTTTCATTGTAGGCTTTTTCCTTCTGTGTCTGGGAATTAAAACTTTGCTACAATCCACTGGATAATGTTAGATATCTCAGAATATGAAGATATTACTATAAACACCTGTCAAAGTTATTCCAGGTGAAATCTATTGGTTTATAAGCTCTAATTCTAATACTTTGCCAGCCTGACAGTGTTGAAACACTTGTCTAAGAAATAAAGAGAGAAATTATTTCATATGAATATCTATTGCTTTAAAAATGTCTCTCAAATTAGAGGAAAAAAACACTAGAACACTAGGGAAAGGTCTTAATAATTTAATAACAGAACTAAATCAGGACTTAGAGGGATCACTGAAGTTAATTAGCAAGAAAGAGTGCTTGTAATATTCAGTCAGGCCTAGATGAATACAAATAAAATGAAGCAGTGCTCTATGCCCTAAAAATATATTACGTATGATCACAGACACCATATAGTGTACCAGCACAATAGCAGAGAGATTATCATTAGAACCTATTCCTTCTGTCACAAAATATTTTGATAAAATTTATTTCAATAAATATCTGTATGTTCCTTCAGCAGGAAGGTAGAATAATCACTACTGTATAAAGTTGTTTGCATAAACATAGAAGAAAGAGAGAATAAGATACAGTGATTAACACCAAAGTTATTTCAGAAATAAATTACAAGGAAGACTCATGCATGAGCTAAGCTTTCATAGCTTGTTCTGAGTCATGAAAAAAAAAAAAAACCTTCCTCTGAAAATAATCCTAAATATATGGTAAACAAGTTCAGCAGGTCAGTATAATGGCTATGCTTTTTTCTCCAAGTACATAGCTGCTATACAGATGCCGTGAAGTGAGAACATAAGCTAATCAGAAGCATCCCCTGCCAAGTCCTGTAATAGCCAGCTTGAGATGGGGAAAAGCACTAGGGCTGAACGATAAGAACTCATGGGATGTAACTCCTCGTTTGGACTCCTTTTTAGGCTTCTTCAAATATTCTGTGACTCCCTCTTAGTCCTCCTGCTAATTCTCTCTCTCTGTAGCACATTTGTGTTAAGTGACTAGATGCATTAATGCATAGAGGAGTATAATGCATAGCTTTATCCCTACATGTGTGGTAAAGAGCTGCTGCATAAGCAAGACTTGAAGCCTTGTGATTTAATTATGGACAATGCCACTCAGGCAAGTTTCTCAAATACCAATATAACCACTTTGTGACGTTTAACAAAAAGTGTTGACTGACATTAAAGCTGAGCCAATCTACCAACTAGCTACTCTGAACCTGCTGCTGCGAGAGAGAGGCTGGAGCGAATAATGGTAAATGGTTTTGTCCATTTTTTCTATGTTTCTACTATTGAAAAAGGCAGCTTCCAGCCTTCCTTTAGCTACTACTTACTTCCTCCCTGGTCTGACTCTTCAGTGAGTCAGTTTAGGGAGTTAAGCTGATACAAAATTACTATGACCCAAAAAAAGATAAACAACCCCTTCATATCATTTAAATCCCTGAAACAGTTCATGAACCATTCAGGCAATTTTTTCTTCATGCACAAAATATAAGGGAGCGGGGGAAATATGTTGCATGCATAGAGAGTTCACAGTGCCCTTTTTGGCAGCAGCTAGCCTTTAGGATGCAAAGCTGTAGCATCAAATTGCATGCTAAGTGTTTTTTGATATCAGCAATTCAGGAAAAAGCCCAAAAGGTGAAAATTTCCACTGATCTACTGAAACAGCTTAATACAGTTGCAGTAGTGTATTCAGTATTCTGATAATAGTATTGATTAAATTAAAATATTAAAAAATACCTCCTACTGACTGTTAAATTTCATTAAACTCTCCTGCCATTGTTTTTCCTGAACTGCTGTATTAAATAATAATAAAATAAATGTTTAATAGACAAAGTGTGTTTATAAAGATGCTTTATATATTTTAGTGAGAATTAAAAGTTTCAGATGCTTTATATATGTGCGTGAGAGAGAATGAAAAGTTTCATTAATGAAAGACACAGACATATTTTTTCATTTTCTTTACTTTTTCTTTACTTTTTCTTTTTCTTTCAAAAAATGCTAATCCTTCTGCTTATAATTGTTTATGTAACTATCAATATTCTGGTTTCATACCAGGAGCACTTCTAATTGTAGGTCTGTTCAGTTTGTTGAAGAATATAGAAAGATATTATCTCTGAAATGTTTAACTACAATACATATTTATTTAAATCTCCTTAACACTTACTAAGTTTAGTACCTGACATGAGGGTAAATTTTATAAAGATTCCATTTCTAGTTGGTATAAGAAAATGGAAAATTAAAATTTGCAAGTTGGTTAATATTCTGTGATTTGAAAACAAAACATTATTTCAGTTAGTTTTCAACTGGGTAGCAAAAAATTGTTTTTAAAACTCTCTGCTTCTCTCTGCTACTGGATGTCAAGATAGTAATCCTATCACCTGGCCCTTGATTTCAGTAATTTCCATGACAGTTTATAGCCTATATTATATGCCAGAGCTCATAGTTGATCCGTATGTTCACTAAGGTAAGGTTTGGACATGGGACTGGCATTCTTTCATTTCTCTAAAACACGTTGTAAAATTTACCTGCAAGAAATCTGAATGCCTTTGGAAAAGAATGTAAAACAGCAAAGCCCTCACCTTTCTGATTAACAATTTACACAAAGATATTAATTTAGGAACAAAGTAGCAGCACGTTTAAAGAAGTGCATAATTAAAATTCTGTGAGTAGCATACCCACTTGAGTGGCACTTATTTTCTGAAGGTAGTTTCATGTTCAGCAGAAGGCTGAAGTACTGTGAATAAAGATGCAAACACAAAGGAGTCATGAATACTCTGGACAGTTTATGATGATCTTCAGTGTGATTTCAGCAGGCACATGTAGGTACGTCATGTGCATATTTATGTGTCCAAATAAAACTACAAACTGTTGTCATTATTTACTCATAGTGATCTCTGTTACCTTTGAATTAAAGATACATAGAGATATATAACAGAAGACTTTGCACCGATGATAAAATGTAGAACTAAGCAATTTTGTGTTTGAAATTATTCTGATGTATGAGAAATATGCATAATATATACATGCCAATATATATGTATAAATGGGAATGATATGTACTTTAACAATGCTCGGTTTACTATTACAAAATCTAGATTTGTGCAGATCTATGTCCATATAAAGGTCCAAAGCCTGTTTTAATTTGTAATGGCTGGAGGGTAGATAGAAAATTCAACTCCAAACAAAAGAAATGAAACTTTCAACTTTCAGAAATAAAATTATGTTCATCTAGAGCAACAATTTTTCAAGGTTACATGGTACAGCTTTAAAACATTAAAGAGCAATTGCACAAAGTATATGAGGTTGTCTTATAGTATAATCATCAGAGAACTTATTTTGTGTATAAATTTCATTCAAATTTGAGGTGCAAAATCGACAATGTTAAAGACATGTTGAACCTAATTATCAGTACTTTAGTCCAGTATTACTACCATAGATGTAGATAAATTATGTATAAATGAAATAAATCCCTGTTATATAAGTATTAATTAAAAAAATTAGCTACTTTCTTTTTCCATTATACTAACATGAGTTCAAATCAAGATTTTATTTCATAAGTATCTAATACTCCTTGATGTGCAAAATACCAACTTTGATGATCTTTAAAAAAGAAAAGAATATGGATTAGTCAGATGCATTTGTTGAAAGCAATTGCTCTTTCATCATGATTGCTTGCATCTAGTTTATACATTGTTTGGGAAATTTCATGCATCCAAGGTGAAGCTAAGAAAAGATTATTTTTTTTTTTGTCTTTGTATTTCATGTACCTCTTTATGTATTTTCCATGAAAAAAAAAACTAGCAAAAGTTTTCCTAGTAGCCCTATCTGAAAATTGATATTCTGAAATAAAACATAGGGTATAGGTCCAGATAACATCTCATGTGAAGCAGATTAGGTAACCAAAGAAAAAAACCAAACAAATGTAATAGATCATAGTAATCATCAGCATCATAAAAATGTATTGTCTTAAAATGCAGTAAGGATATACTGCCCTTGCTGTAGAGTGGGCATTATTTAATTTATTGCAATTATTTTTACAATCTCCTATTAAATGGAAAAGTTTATGTCAGACTTTAGAAATACTGGGTACTTTCTTTAAAAATAAAATAGTCATCAAAACAGAAGGGAATACAACAGTAAGGAAAACTGGGAAAACTAATTTCAAGAGCAAATCCTTTCTGCCAGCTCCCTGATGCCATATATTTTCTTAATATAATTTGCTAAAGGAGAATTAATGTATGGTTTAACTCTTTTTTCTAGTTTTTCCTTGTATTCACAATTATTTTAAAAATCGCAAACAGAATTCTCCCTGTAATTTCCAAGCTCTTGAGGAGTGAGATATGAAACAGAGAAAAAACTTTCTACCTTTTCCTGCCTGAGAAGATACAGTTTGGAATGATCTAAAAGTAACAGAGTAGTATATATAGTATTCCAATGACTCAGGAGAAAGTATCAAACATACTTCATTACTAATATTTCTTTCAAAAGACACTAAAAAAAGGGCATATTGCAAGTCTGCTGCCCCTGAAATTTTAGGATAATATAATATGACACATCATTTTATTTACCGTTTGTAGAGCTGCAAAGTAATTCACAGGCTTACGTAGAGCATTCATGTCCTGTTGTCTACTTGGCTAAAACTAACATGTGAAAGACAGATTTAGTACAGCTGTCAGGAAGAAAACTACTGCACATGGAGAGCACCACTGCTTAGTAGTGGGACCTACTCAGGAAGCTAATAAACACAACCTTCAACTTTTCCCTGAAGAAGAGTGGAAGTGCCAAATCCAACCAGCTCTCCAGTATCTCTATTCCATATCAGATTTCAGTCTCCTCTCCTCACATACAGAAAAGAGCAGCGTGGTATTTGTAATCCAGCGTAGTGTATTCTGAGAAGCCTGTGTTGCCTGACTATTTATAATAGTAATCCTGGTTTGGAGGCTCTGCAGAGCGCTGCAGAAAGATACATACGGAGAACACAAAGCCCTGCCCGCTTTAGAGCTTGCCCACTAAAAAGCAAACCCACTAATCAGATAAGTAAGCAAGATAAAACCGATAACTAATACAGTGTTTTAGTAAATCCTAAAGTATTGGTGGTAAATTAGCCAACTCACAGCAGTGATCACAGCTCCTATCCTGCATTCCCTACTGTTGTGATTTAAGCCCAGCTGTAACTCATGCAATTCTCTCACTCACTCCCACCTCTTTCTTCCCCCCGACCCCGCTCCCAGGGGGATGGGTAGAAGAATCAAAAGAATGCAACTCCCATGGGTTGAGATAAGAACACTCCAGTAACTAACGTGCAACACAAATCACTGCTGTTACTACCAATAATAATAATGATAAGGGAAACAACAAGGGAACAGAATACAACCTCTCACCACCCGCCGACCAATACCCAGTCCAACCCAGTAGTGATCTAGCCTTTACAGGTAACTACCCTCAGTTTATATACTGGGCATGACGTACCGTGATACGGAATACCTCTTTGGTAATTTTGGGTCAGGTGTCCTGTCACTGCTTCCTCCCAGCTTCCCCTCCTCCCTGGCAGAGCATGAGAGTCAAGAAGTCCTTGGTCAGACTAAACATTTGAGCAGTAACTAAAAACATTAGTGTTATTACCGCTGTTCCCAGACCAAAAGTCAAAAACATAGCAGTGCACCAGCTACTAAGAAGGAGAAAAAATGACTGCTACTGCTGAATACAAAATTCAGTGTTTACATTCCTTCCATTTCTGTTATGTCATTAATTCCCAGTAGAGCTGCAGACTTCTCTGAAGGAAAAATATTATTCAGTAAATAACTAGATCATTCTGTTGCTGTGCTATTGATATAGTCTGATCAGCTTCCTTGATCATTAATACAAACTGAAAAGACAAATAAAGCTGGAGTGACATTTCCTAAGACATGGATAGTTCAGATTAAAAAGAGGAAGGCTGGAATACTTTCTTCTACTCTGGAATACTTTCTTCTATTAGACATAAAATGCAATGTGAAAACACCTGATTGCTTCTCACACTGTTGACCTAATTTTGTTTCCGAAAGTTGCTGAGGAAACCTCATGCAGTGAATTCTAGATATGCAATATTCTCATAACTCCAAGAATCAAGTACAAAGTCTAGAAAAGTAAGACCTGTCTCCACAATGATTGAGACTAATGGAAATGTTTAATAGTTTTTAATTTAATTCTTCATTCTTTCACACTTAGTGAACTATTCTGCCAAGCAAATGCGTAAAATGCTTTAAAATTACCTCAAAATGAAGACTTTTATCTTTGTACAAAAGTAAATGACAGCATATGTCCAGGACAAGATGGAGAATTATGATGATTATATCAAAATGAGACTGTCTTGTAGAGGTCATTTATATTGAAAGGCAGTTATCTCTGGAATATGGTGTCCTCAGAGACTGATAAACATTGATCCTATTGCTGTTTAGGGTATGCCTTGAAGGGCATCTGTTTGCAAATATGTGTTCATAAAGTCAAATCCTGTTTAATGTTATACTGATCAAGTGGTATTTTTATAAACTAAAAAGACACAAAATGAACCAAACTGCAGATAAAAAATATCCATATGTGTATATATATGTGTTTGCATATATCATATGTTATTTAACATATATCAGGAGAACTGCGTAATAGTTTTGAGATACTGGAGTTCATTGCTTTATTCTGTGCATTGCAGAATAATATAACCAAGGAGAATCTCCTCCTTCAGTCAAAATTTCTCCATTGAAATATGTGATATGAAAACTGAAGCTCATTCATGAAATTTGTGTTGATTCTTGTCAAACTGAGCTTAAGGAGCTCAGCATCAGCTATGCAAGATCCAATATATTCAAGAAAGAAAACAGCTCAAGGGTCTTAAAATGACTGTGAGACCTCAATGCAGAGGCATGAACATTTTGACCCAAACCGAAGAATGCAGTTGCTGGAGTCAGTAGGAGGCAAACCTTTAGCTGTGCCCAGCTAGTCAAACAGTTCTTTCAAATCAGAAAGACAGCAGAAGAAATTGAATGGGGAGGTGGTGAAAAAGGGGGAAAAATCTTTTTTTTCACTCAGAGTGCCTATAAAGGTAGGAAGGCTTTGTTGTTAGTGGTGCCGTTTGATTTTTCCTTGGCAATAGGCTTTTCTGGTCCTTAATTTTGCCTTAATTCAGCCAAGGTACTTTAAAGACAGATAATTGAAACAGTATTCCTTTATTCCTTGCAAATGATAATGACTGGGACAGAAACCAGGTCAAGAGTTTTACGTTATGAGAACTGAGAAGTTTCAGCTGATCTCAGTGGAAGCTAATAAATAGTGTTTTAGAAAACTGATCACTTACTTAACAGTTTGGTATAAGACCTAATTTAATGTTTTGTTTGAAAACTTAAGGAAGTGGTTATCAACTCCTTGGACTTCAGTAATTCTACTCAGTCATACATTTAATGGAATGTTTTTCAAGTCCAACTCTGAATTATTTTTTTCTGTTTTAAGTACCAACCCCTCTAGAGTTAAGGGGAAATTAGATTTAAAAACACTTCACTGGGTATATTAATTCATATCTCTACTGATGAGTGCAAAAAAAAAAAAAAAAAAAAAGTCATTTGCAGATACGAAACAACCAGAAAAGAATAATAAAGTCTTGAGCAGAAATATGGGATCTCTTTGCCAAGGCTCTGTTCTCCTTTCATTTCCTTAGCTCCATTGCACTACTGGTGCAATTGCATATCCACTAATATATACAATGTTGAGATCCCTTACTTCATATATGGGTAGCAAAGGATTTTGATGTCACAATATGGCTTCAACGTACATCTTTCTCTTTAGAGTTTCTGGCTCTTAAATGCAGGCTGGTATTTATTTCCTCTCACTCCAAACCTTATGGAGCTTAGAATATTTAAAAGAAAAAAAATAATTCTTTAGCTTTATGTATCTCTGATCCTTCTTTGTTGGGCCTCAGCAATGACATGTATGTCTTTGAGACTTCAGTATTAATTCACTTAAGACACTGTTGAACTTCTGCTGTAGTATCATATGTCATTCATAAAAACATTTTAACTTTTCTGTTCTGTGAATATTTAGGCCACTTTTTCCTTGATCAGTCTGAGTCCATTTGTCATTACAATCACAAATGTCTACAAAGGTATAAAATTTTTACTTGCTTTATTCTGCATTTCCTTTATGAATAGAGACAAGTGGAAAAATACATTATTATTTGTATTAGCGAGAATAAATCTTACAAGAAACAATCCTCTGTTCCTCAGAAGAATGAAAATAAGAGCCTTTCAATGCTGCTTTGGAGACAACTTTGAACCTCAAGGATTTATTCTATTCCGTATAATTTTAATTACTGTTCATCACTGAAGTGACAAAATTAGAAGTGTGTAATCTTTATGTTCCCATTATATTCAATAGAAAAAGAGAAAATGAGAGGCTGTGACAGATGGCAATAGAGAACCAAGTTAGGATTTACCTCCTTCCTATGTCTCTTTGCTATTTGCAGCATGTATGACTAGCTTCTAATCTAGAATAGTCACCTAAATTAGCGTTCTGAATACCACTGTAAATGTTTATTTTCAGCTCTTTTCACCCTAATATGGCAAGATATTTCATAGCATGTTTTTATTAGAATTGATGTGGTTTTTTTTTTCCTAAGATTCTAATGTTCAACCACGAAAGATATACTGTTTCTAACCAGCACCAAAATTTGTTCTTTCATCCAAACCCATTAGTCTACTTCCTGTCTCATTCCCTTACGTATTTAAAACCTCTCTTTTATAATATCCTCAGTGTGGGGCTATATTCTCACAGTGATTTGCAACACATCATTATTTATTTTCTGTACTTGTAATTAAATAACTAGTTGTTTCCTCTTTCAACTAATAAATAAAATAATATTGTTATTATATTTTACTTATCCATATAGTTAATTTTATATTTATTTTCATATTTATTCATATAAATGTTATATTTTATAATATTATATTAGAGATAATTATATGATACAATACAGGCAATCCTCTAATGTGCTGAGCCATTATTCACCTCTATGCAGTGTGCATGGAAAACTATTTGCAAACTCCTTAAAAAAGGAGTTTAATGTTGCAGCATCTTTGCCTTTCTGTGTTAATTTTTCAGGAATATAAACTATTCCTGTGAGACTCCAATGAATTTCAAGTTCATCCAAGCTTGCTTCGTGAAAAAATACAATTATTTTCAGATGGAAATGAAACTGGACAACATCTTATAGTAGGAGCATGGATAGATTGCGGTGATAAAGCCACACTGACAGAGCTTTTATTGTAAGAGTCTTTCCTTAGTTTTTTATGGAACTTAAATATATCTTTGGCAACCCTGGCCTCTCTTAACTGCTAGTACTTTTATTCTCCTTAGGCTTATGATAATGTCAAGCAGTAGCAGCAGCCCATCATAGAAAAAAAGGTTAATTAACACATCAGATGGAGACAGACCTGTTGAAATGTTCTACAGATTCCTGGCCAAAGCCCAGGCATGGAGGTTATTATAAGGTCCAGCCAGAGTTCCAGCTGACACTAGACTTTCAACACCTACAGCACAAGTGAATACATATACAGCCTACAAATGTGCTGGAATACATAACGCTATACCAGGACATGTTATTGTGCAGGAGCTGGAGCAGGAAGGTGGACTAGAGGAGGTCTTGCTGCCCCTGCTGAGGAGCTTTCATCTGATTTGTGTGATTAAATGAAAATGCCCTCTGCTGTGATTTTCTTTTAATTTGCATAGATACACTTTATATTGAGCTCATCCCTTCCAAAACCATTACAATAGTGACTGGCTGAGGCTTCTAGGCTAACCTTGTCATCTAGGCTCCTTCTGTAGCCAACAGAGATGGAAAGATACCTTCCAAGAAAAGAATTATCCCTCTTGTTATAGACACTTACTAATTGTGTGGGATGAGATCCTAGTTGATTTTTTTCCGGGCCTTCTCACTGATCTATAGAACCACAGGCATAAACATTTGTCTGGAAGAAAGGTTCATTAACTGCCAACAAATTTAGATACTATATTTATTTTTTTAACTGCTATTGAAAATACTGATACAGTCTTCTAACACGAAAGAGATTAATTTTGTTTAGTCAGTTTTAAGCCAGCATTTAAAAGCTTAGAAGGAATAAAACAGTTTTGTTTAGCTATGGCAAATGCCTATGTAGGAATGCTTACGCAAAATATATCTGAGAAAGGAAAATACTTAAAATCTTGTTAAAATGTGCAAAATTATTTAAATTTATGAAAATTCAGTCTTATTTTTAAGGAAATTGACTTATAACTTCCTTATTCTGCTTTGTCTCTGACTTCTCTAGGGGATTTTTAATTCATGATTTCATGTTAGAAAACAAACCGACACTTAGAGGTTCTTTTTTTTGCTTCAGTTCAAATAAAGGAACTGTGAAAACAATGCAGAAAAAAGGAGGGAATATTTCTAAAAAAACCCCTTAAAATTCAGAAAATTTGTCATTTGAAATGCTTGCTCCAGATAATTTAAAATAAAACGTTTCATATAATAAATACAATATTGTAGCAATCTCCGTATTCAGTAGCAATGTAAAGCCTTTCTCCCCCATCCCCTTCTCTCTTTTTGAGAGTGCATGGTATTTTTCCTTAAACCTCTTCCTGTTTACCTGATAGGAAACTGAAGTAAGCTTTCTAAAACAGAAATGCATTCAGTGCATGAATCTTGTACTGACTCAGTAGAAAAGGCAGGAGACTTTACAGCGACAAGTCTGATCTGTGCCCTTCTCTATTTTCTTACTTAAACCTTAACCTGAGGAGTATTTGAGTGAATGGCTACTAAACCTCTGCTTCCCCTTTACAATCACTTCCATAAAAGGACAATTGGTAATATGCATATTTCCAGAACTAAGTGAATTGGAGACATACGGGATGTCCAAACCAAATATCACATATTTAAAAAATGTCTTGGACTGAGAATATTATGCAACGGTTTTAAAATCTATTGCAGATAAAAATACAACAAACTCAGTTACTTGATTCTTTAATCTTTATATTATTTTGAAGCATCTCCTCTCCTTCTCACCCCATTTTTACTGGTTACACAACAAAAAGTGACAATTAACAGTTCAGTATGGGGTCCCCTGTTTTCTGAACACTATTATGCAATTATGGAGAGATGTTATCACTAATGGCAATAAAGTTTTGCAGCACTTGATCACCTTGCTTATTTCCCCCATGTGAGGTTTCCATCAGATTAGACATACTAAAATGATTTCACGAGAAATATCAATAAATGATGTTCAAATGAAATTAAATTTGGTTAAATACTAGTTGCTCCCCATCTCGTATGACAGAAGTTGTAACGAACCTCTGACCTGACTATTTTCTGTTTATTTGTTTAAAATTGTTTAAAGTTTAGAAAGGCACCTTAAATATCCTTCTGGCTACTTTCTATGTCATGTACTGCTGGCAGGGTAAGGTGTGGGAGAAAACCCATTTTAGTAAGTACAGAATTTTTGAGTCCCTGTCTCTCTGAATTGCTACAACTCTTTTACATTTCTCTTTAACTGACTTTCATTGTACTGTTTTCAAAATTTTAATGTACTAAAATAAAAAGAATACCTTATTTTAAATAGGCATTAAATATTTCAAATCATTCCATTTTTTTGCTTAATGGTACAATCCATTTGTTCATGTAATTTATACTGCAGTTTTGATAGCAGGAAAGTTAGGAGACTGTTGAAAGTTAAAAATTTCAGTTGCAATGGTCTTTCATTGTCTTTTAAAATAGTTTTGAGGAGGACCCTAAATAAAAACATTTCCTATCTGAGTAAATTCAGAATTTTTTCTTCATCTCTTAGTCCATAGCACGGTCATATTTTATTTCATTTTATTATCTCTCAGTTATTTCACACTAGCGGACAGTATCTAGATTTATGCATAGAACATAGTATGAAAGAAATATTTTTCCAGTGCTAAATGACCACCGACATTCTCATCATCTCCCACTGCTACCATCAGATGCTTCTCCTGCATAATCTAGAATGAACACAACTGGAAGCCACAAGAATTATGATCATCGACTCTTCCCCTAGCTTACCATTCCTGTTCCAGGAAGTTCCTGAGTGAAAAGTAGTAGGAATGTTTACTTCTAGTATTAGCAAGAATTATTGCTTATTCTCACACTTTTCTGACTGCGCTAATGGCCACTTCTGACTACTAAGCTAAATGGATATTTGATACTACCTGTCCATATTTTACTTTCCTAAACACTACTGAGGTATGTCTATTGCCTTTCATTGTCAACAGTAAATGATATTTTTAGGTGGGAAAAGTGAATCAGGATGGCACTATACAACATGGAATGGGTCACTAATGAATTAATCACATTTTAAATTCTCAAAGCACATCCTGTTGGCCACCAGAGGCTCAATAAAACTGTGAACAGGCTTCTCTAAGTGTGATATCTTGCATCATGCTGGATGGAGATAAATTTAAGTAGCCCTCAGCTTGCTGTTCTGCATGCTAAATAGCCCACTGAAGGCAAAAGCTTGACAATACTCTCTCCACATAGCTGGAGGGTCACTTAGCTGTTTGTTTACTTTTTGCTTCCTTTTCTCTGTCGTTGGTTAGGCTTGGGTCTCTTTTTACTGAACCACTCAGCTTCAGAACGAAATGGAGGAGGTTGATAGGTATAAATGAGATAGACTAGGCTCATTTCAACTGTGAATTAAAATATAAGAAGACTGAGGTGATGGCAGTTCATTTTCTATTATTTCATAACATTATGTAACTTACTAAAATTATCATCTTTTTTTCCCCCTTCCCTTTTGCAGGCAGAAAATTCTTAAACAGCTTCAGCTATACTACCTGTCTGACAGCTTTGCCTGGGAAAGTGTATGAATTTCCTATTAAGTCAGACTAGAGTAATATGTTTCTGTCATCATCAAAATGTGAAAATTAAATCAAGTATTCAACATATTGCAGCCTAGTAGCACAGTATAAGAGAAGACTGGCACATAGAAGAGTATTTGTTATCTAACAGGCAACTAAAGATTACAGCTAATAATACAGACTACCAGGCAGGACCTCTTTTTTCCATTCCTCACTGTTTCATTGGTCTGGAACAGCAGAACAATATACCTTTGAAGCTGGTCTGTAAAGCACCTTTTGAAAATGATATAACTAAATGAGATGCCTGCTTTATGTTAGGGCACAGAATCTGTTATTTTTACAGCCCGCAGGGTCTTGAGGAACTATTGTCATTATCTAAACTTGGTTTTCCATTGCTCAATTCCTACCAGAATTCAGTTGATAAAGCCTTCAAAGAGTCAGACACCTACCAGCAAAATAGGTGACCCAGCTAGGATCAGTAGAATTGGAGCACTTCAGGAATAACAGAGGCCTTTTACCTGCTTCAGTAGTTTCAATGCACAAGAAATGAAAAACGATCTGGATTTTAGAAGTGGAATTAAAAGGCATTATTAACCTCCATGAGGTATCACGCAGAGACATAATTTTTATTAGATATCTTTGCTTGACATATAGAAACCAGCTTCTTTGAACTACTGGCTAGGTTACTTACATGTTCTATTTCTACTCTGTTTTAGTCAAAGTTAGTTAGATTTGCCAATAAATATGAATTATATTCTTTCTGTAACTGAATCTATTTTGACATGAAGTGGTCACTCAAGCAGCATACCTCTATGCAAAGCTGACAGCGTGGTAGATGCTGACACTGCAGTTAGTGTTTGGAAAAAGTAGATAATGGATACAAGAGAGGATGTATGTGTGATCTTACCATAAAAAAGATACAGATAAAGACAATAACATGCTCAGAACTCTTTGCAATAATTATCATAAGATGTCAAGGGAGTTTCTCCATAACCTCAAATTAATTATTTCTCTGAAGTTCCTCTGAAGTTCAGCAGGAAGCAATTGTGTATTCTGACTTAGTTGCTAGCTGCAGAGGAGCACCTGTATTTCAGAGGTTCTCATACTACTGTTTTGCTTATGGAAGAATTCAAGTATATATACAAGGGTGTGAAGTTAGAGGACTAGAGATAACCCATACTCACCTCCAAAAAAACCCCGACTGTATTCTAGCTCACTTCTTCCCAGTTGCATGAAAGGGGAATCTATTTTTTTGTGCTTTCACTAGCTGTGCCTTTGCAAATTCTCATTACAAATAGTACTAACTCTATGTCATAGAAAGTGTTGCAGAGAAAAATAACTGATGATAAGGCTGGATGAACAAATTCATCATTGAAAACCCATCAGTGGATCAAATGTCAGAAAAAATAATGCATCTTTTATAACAGCTAACACAGAAAAAGGAATAAAAAGATCTGGAAATTCAAAAAAATTTGGGGCAATGTGGCAAAAACTGCAGTACATATATTACATGGCCATAATGGCACCTGTCATTTATGAATACATGCAGATTGAAAGAAAGATGAACTTAAACTCCCACAGAGAAAGTGTTTCCTTTGGCCGCAGGTCAGAGATGAAAGTGGGTTTAAGTTAAGAGCATTTCAGATATCTCTTAGTCCACAGGGTACTCCAGACAACAGATTGGAATTTTCAAAGACAGAAGTAAAAGGCATTTTTATAAAACTGTCATGAAAGGGAAAGAATCAGAGTAAAGCTAAGCCAGGCAAAAGGCTTTAAGATGCGTAATTAGAGAAGGGTTTTCACTGAGTAAGGACTTATTCTAAGCAAATGTATAGAGGGCCACTGCAGAAGATATTGCAATAGGAGATGGTGACTTCAAGCAGAATCTAGGCACACTTTAACCATAGGCCTTGGCTGCAGACACCCATATGTTAGTATGAGTGACTGCTGGGCATCCTGAGTGCGTACTTGGACATATGTGCACTTCTTGTAAGGGCTATTGCTGTGGAGCTGCGTAAGAACATAATGCTCCCTGTGAACTTTGATGCGTCACCTAGAAAGTTCAGCATTGTACAAGCGAAGATGATCCTCTGTTCACTTGTCAGAATACCATACAGATGTGAAGAACCCTGAGGATTGAGAGCCCCACCACAGATAGGATATAAGAAGCATGCTGAAATCTATGAGGAGAGGATCACCTGATCTTACACCAGGCAAGAGTTCCCAGCACAAGAAGGGACGTAATGTTGTTAACACTGTTTCTACAATTTCAATTCTTTACAAAATAAACCAGTTAACCAACCTTGAATGTCAGTGCCTTTCTCATAGAGATCCAAAAGAATTATCATCTCGCCTGTGCAAAAAAAAATGTCAGCACCCCAAGACCAGGATTGCAACAAAACTGAGAATAGACAGTTCTGTTCTGGAAAAGGAAGGTCAGTAAATTAAAAGGAATTGAAGTTGGCAACAAACTCACTAAATAAATGGCTAATTATTTCTTTTCATATTTAAGCTCAGACTTTCTGTGAGATAACTGAATTAAATTGGTGCCTTATTCTGTTCTATTGTTATACATGTACAGACAAAGCTCCGAGGCTAGACTTAAGGTTTAATTTCTGTTAACTTTATCACTACTTCATAGTAACTGTCTATGTAATGGAGTACTGAAATGAATTAAAAGTGTCAAGTCCATCTATTTATTCAATGCATGTTTTACAATGAAAACTATCATAAACGTTGGGGGAGCTGGGGAAAGGAAATCTTTTCTGGTCTTTATGTGATGGTGGAAAGATGCTCCCTTTCTTCACTAGAGAACATAATAAAGCTAAAGTATTTTTTTTCCAGAAGATTCTACATTATTATTCCGTACTAGATAGTTCATTTTCTGTGTTCTGCTCCCTTGCCCAATTTTTTTTGTTGTCGTTGCTTTATCTTCCACTCTGAATAAAATTCATTTGCTTTCTATTTGTCTACTTTTCTTCTAAAAAAATAACTTTTTAAAATATGACATTCTGTAAAGGATAATCCAGAGCATGATTTCCTTAAGAAAGTTACCAAAAATTTACTTAGGAAAAAAATTCCCATTCTATAATTCATATTTTTCCTGAAAATAATATAAAGTACACAGTTTAAGTAAGTAACCATGTTGACATTAAGAGTATAGCTGTTATAAACCAATCGTTATTACACATTCATTTTTGTAGATCTGTAAATCTTCAGAAAGAAAGAGGTGGAGAACCAACTCTTCCTCTCTGCAGGCAATCAAACAAACAATCTTTTCTTCTCCTGTATCTATGGAATGAGTAGCAAAAATATTATTTATTTCTCCTTTCTGCATGCTTTCAGCCAATTTTTCCGGGCCAGGACAACCTACTCCATGGCCACTGACAACTTCACCTGCTCTAATTCCTGGAAATGAGAGGTCTGGTTTACAATGCTCTGATGACAGGAAAGCAAAGGTCCTACACCAAAGCTGCTTTCAAAAAATAATGTATTGGGTAAAAAAAGGAAAGTCTGAAGCAAAAAGCTCGGCAAAAATGTTTGAACTTAATTATTCCTTTTCAGGACTTTATTAAAATACATTTGAAGCTTTAATTATCTTCTTTCATCCACTGAAAAATTAGTGGTTTTTAAATTGAAAAAAAAGAAAAATTCTAGTAATTTGCAAAGTATTTGCAATATGGTAATTTATGTCGTCTGGTTTTAGTCTAGGGAATTAACAAATAAATGAAGAAATAGAAAAATAAATAAAATATTGCAGAAAGCACTGTTTGTGTTAATCATACAAATTATATTACAATATTATAACTGCAAGAATTGGTCAGCTTTATCACAGAGATCTTACATTGTCCTCCTAAAGATTCTTCATCCAGGAGTGTGAATTCATCAAAGGATTAACAGTATTGAAAGTTTTCAAATTATTTTCAAAATCGAATGCAAAATTCCAATACTGTTAGCTTTGCAAACTAGATGTAATTTCGGGAATTTTATGTACCTCCTAAAACTTTAAATCATAGTATGAAAACCTTATGTAACCTACATTCCTTTTTTTATTTTAAAAATTATTAGATATATTGATATAGATTAGAAGTAGGGAATTATCACAAGTTCTATTTTCCAGTGGAGAATGCAAATCCTTTTCAAAGTAAAAGAATGACTTGATAATCCACAGAAATGCACTCATCTCCTTTGAAACTTTAATCTTTATAATTAATGACACAATCTTCCCTTACCCTTTTTAATACGTTTTGTGTAGTCATCCAAGCAATTAATTTGATACATAAGAAGGACCAGCCTGCTTCTCAGAAGTCTCTGGCAGTCAAGGGAAAAAAATACACAATCTGAACACGACACAAGGAAAATATCATGGCTAAATGATTTCTATATGCATAAATATTATCGAAATCTGACTTCCTGATGTTCAACTAAAAAACGCTTCTACATAAGGTTCTCCAGAAGACTTTACATTATAAAATCATATACAGAAGGCCAGCTTGTATTTTGGATATAGAAGTCCTGTCCAATAGAACTTAACATTTTAAAAGGCAGAGTTTTCTTAATGCCTAGAGTGACCCGGCATCCATAAATAAAATAAAATAAAAAAAGAACACAAAAATACAAAGCCCTGAAACTGGACTATTGTACAAGCACAGACAACTGTGTCTGTTCACACTGTAGTTCACCTGCATGTGCTCTTCAGTGCTCACAGGTATATTAGGTTCATTGTGCCTATTTGTTAGAAGATATATATACATTATGTGAACAAATTACAGTCCCAAAATCCTCATATTAATCCAATTTATTAATGCAAATGACAGATTTTTCATATTTTAGTGCATATACTTCAGGCTGACATTTTTGTTACAAAAAATCTTTTGTTAGTTTGTATTTTGTCTAAAATCAGGTTCACAAACACAAGATTTAAAATAAACCGGATTTCTGAAGAGTATTTGCAGATCCCATACTTAACCAAAAAACTGAGAATGAGTGATGACTACCACATGAAATACAGCTCTAGTTCTTTTCATGATGCTACATGGAATAGTGTAGTATTTTTTTAGTTGCTAAAGAAGTTACCAACTCAAAACTTAGGGTTTTGACATTTTTGAAAAAAGCCATTTTAAGATATAGACCAACCTATCACAGAGAGTGCATCTTAACAAGAGAGTCAGTACACTTCACTGGCAACTATTTTGTTATCTGTATTAAGTATTCCACTAAGTGGTTTGTGATAGTATATAGAAATATGCAAAAAAAAAAAATTTTATAAAGAAGATCAAGAGGTACAACAAAAAGTTAGGAAAAGGATTCTAATTTTTCACTGAACAAAAAATCCTAACTAATAGTGCTGGTTGGGCCCCATTTTCACAATGCCTCCTGCTTCCTTTTCCCCTGGGGACCAGGCTTTCACTTTCACAATCCTTCCTGAGTGGAACAGCAGACAGGAGCAGTCTGCCTTACAGCTATTACAGGCTGCTGTAGTTGTGTTGCCAAATCAAAATATTGGGTGTAACACCAATTCCCAGTGGATTCTAGGATGCTGTGGTTTTTTGTTGTTTTTTTTTTTTTTTTTTTTTTTTTTTTTGTGTGAAAAGCAAGGCTAATTTGGCTCCAGAACCTTATAGCATATTCATAAAAGTAAAATAAAATGTAAACTAGAAAGTTTTAACCAACCTTTGACATTAACCTTTAATCCTTTCAACTTTCCACACTGGAAGAGCTTTGCAAAGCTCCAAAAAGTGTGAAGAAATTAAGCTGCAGTTTTTCTAACTGATACAAAACAGTATGCTTCTATGAATTACAGAGTCAAAATGCACAGCAATCGAACATATGTTAACTTAATGAATGTCATAATCCATGACTGGAAATAAGCAGTATTAATCTTGATGAAATATAAGAAATTAATGAATGAGATCATATCTGTGAGAGCATGTTCAGTAATAAAAATGTGAAAGGAAGCAGAACGTTTTAACCTTTTTTCCTCTGGCTTTCTGCTTAATTTCTTTTTCCAGAAATGTTTTGTTACCACACTACAAACAGACTTAAATTCAGTTGCACACCCCTGAGAATGTATCTGTGTTATCTTTTTTCCAGGACCATTTCCTTAAAGTACAAGTTCAGT
Source organism: Psilopsiagon aymara (assembly GCA_024733675.1). Taxonomy (NCBI): domain Eukaryota; kingdom Metazoa; phylum Chordata; class Aves; order Psittaciformes; family Psittacidae; genus Psilopsiagon; species Psilopsiagon aymara. The sequence continues at coordinate 25,770 of JANRGW010005483.1, forward strand.
ATCAGCTGAAAAGAGGAATGAGAATGTGTGAGAGAACCAGCCCTGCAGGTACTAAGATCAGTGAAGGAGGGGAGGAGATCCTCAGTGCACTGGAGTGGAGTCCCTCTGAAGCCCCTGGTGCAGCCCATGGTGAGGCAAGCTGTGTCCCTGCAGGACATGGAGATCCACGGTGCAGCAGATCTCTACCTGCAGCCCAGAGAGAACCTCACACCAGAGCAGGGGGATGCCTGAAAGGAAGCTGTGACCCCAAGGGAAGCCCACGCTACATCAGGTTCCTGCAGGACCTGTGGGGCCACAGAGAGAGGAGCCCACACTGGAGAAGGCTTGCTGCAGGACTGGTGACCTCATAGGTTCCTGAAGGACTATACCTCGTGGGAAAGACTCATGTTGGAGAAGTTCATGGAGGATTGTCTCCCATGGGAGGGAACCCACACTGGAGCAGGTGAAGAGTGAGGAGTCAACTCCCTGAGGAGGAAGGAGTGGCAGAGAATATATGTGATGAACTGACCTCAACCCATGTTCCCTGCAAAGTCTTTTGCTCACATTCTGATGTAAAACTCAGAAGACAAAAAATTCTGATTATTTGGTATTGCCTAATACATTATCACTGTTTACCATAACGTACCTTTGCTTTTCATGCAGACTAACACAAATTACTTAGCTTTCAAAGCCTGTATTTTGATTTTATATTGAGCTTGTTATTAACCACAATCAAATATGCAAAGTCATGTTCTAAATTTGTACCTTTTTTCCTCAATCACTGTTATTTTCCCATTAGTCATATTGCTATAATCAAGAATTTGTCAAATTATGTTTTGATTTATGATTTTTTTCTGCTCTACTTAATAAGCACACAATGGCAATCATCACTGAGAGAAACCTTCTCCCATCTGGGTTTTCATATAATAAGGAATGAATGTGCTATTAGCTGGCTACAATATTCCCCACAAACCAAAAAATAGTATGAACCACAGTCAGAAAGTATGTTTAATGACTGTTTGAATGTTTAAATACAAGTGGGTATTTTGCAGCATCATTTTATGATTGTTAACAAAACTCTGAAGATAGTCTTCCAGTATTCTCTATACATATGTTTGAGGAACTGGCAGGGATAGTGGCATGTCTGGAAATAGTTCTCTTAGAAAAGAGCAAATTCAATTTTAAAGATATGAATTCCTTTCATGTTCTTATCCAGTATGTTTACAGGAAATAAAGTTGAAGTGAAAAATGCAATTAGAATGTTCTTTCACACCCTTCTTTACTTGATTTGTTTAACAAAGAAGGAAATTGATAATGATCAAATAATGGCTGGAATAGCTTCTGAAGGTTTAGTTTCCAGTTACCTTCCAGAATACTGAGAATGTTCATTCAATCAAATTCTGGTGGGTTTTTTGGTTTTGTTTTGTTTTTTTTTTTAGCTTTGTGCCTGTGCATGTTTGGGGTTTTAGTGGGTTTTTTTTGGTTTGTTGTTTCTTTTTTGTTTGTTTGGTTGTTTGGTTGGTTTGGTTTTTTTTGTTTGTGTTCTTTTTTGGGG
>JANRGW010005487.1:0-31101 GCA_024733675.1 Psilopsiagon aymara
CCACCCCTGCCCCCCTTGTCTTCCCACTTTTCCCTCCTGGGCAAAAGAAATAAAAATGTTTTCTTCCATCCCTATTCAGGACAGCAAAGCCATCCTTTACCACTGATAGTGTCAGACTGCATTCAACAAACACCTTCTAGCCCCTGGCTTCCACTTGACCATGACTGCTCAACTGTGATAAAGTGGTAGCATTTCCTAGATATGAGATTTACAGGCAGATATGACCCACCTAACTGCTGGACATATCCCTAAGCTCCCATATGCAAATCTCATCCTGTACTTAATCAAATATCATCCATCCAGGGGGAAGGAAAAGAAAAAATGAAGGCACTATTAGGAAGGAAATGGTAATGAGAAGAAAAGTGATATCAAGGAATCAAAATAATTTGTTATAAATTAATATTACAACCTGGGGATATAAATATGTCTGGTTATTGGAACGCACATTCTCCCCCTTAAACCATTGCTAGAAGCATAAAACTTCCCACGACATGCTGTATTGGTCAATGTATCTCTGTAAGAAGGTGCTTTGTATCTCAGAGGTAGCATAAGAGCCATTAGATGTGGGTGTTGCTATGGCAACTGCTCTTTTTTTTAATTGAATAGCATAGTAAGTAGTCTTGTAAAACCCACCAACCCGTAACTTGCTGGTGCCCTGAGGCAGCATTAATGCAAGCACCTTTTCTTTGTCTTATTTCCTTCCTAGAGAGATGCAGGTATCTCAGCATAAGCTGTGTCCTTACAAGGGTAGTAACTGTGTCAGGAGAGCATGTCCAGCTGCCTCTTAGTAAAGGGATGACAAACAGAAGGCCAGGTAAAATATACCAGCTTTATTTCAGGCCACTTTATATACCATGGGGTCAGGCAGAGAAGACTCTGCCCTTCTTCTGCAGCTGAGATGGGTAGCCAAAATCTTTTGCTGATGTGCCTTATTCCACACACAAGCCACAATGCTGTATGTATTTCAGCCAGTTAGTAAACCATCCAAATGAAGCCTTCCAAGACACCAGCCAGTTGACTGAGATGACATTTGTTTTGTGAAAGATTTACTGTTTTTCTCTTTCTCTTGACATGTGTCAAGTGGACCCGTGCCATGTGTGGCTCTTTCTAAATCTCTAAGACTGCATGCTTTGATAGTCCTCTTCCTTCCAGAAGCAGTCTATTTGAATGCTGAGCTGGATCACCCACCTGGATCTTGGATCCTGCCTGTTCTTGTTGTTCATGTTCTAAGTCAGTAGCACAAGAGTACCATCCCTCCTCTGAGCAGAGAGACTGTCTCCCTGGTTGAAATAAGGCTTGTTTACTCGGGTCAAAGACATCAATTCTTCAGCCCCAGCTCTATCTCCAGAATTTCCCTTGCCACTGCTGATAGGCATGCCCTGTCATAGTTTTGCTGTGGGCTGCTTTCCACGGGGCTACATCTCCAGTGTCATTGTTCTTGACATTTGCAGCTCCCTCCTGGAGCCATCAGCAGACTGTGTTTGACCTGATCAAGGCGAGCTCACACACCTATTCAGGAAGCTGCCAGCCACAGAAGAGGAAGACCTAACACTTCCCTTGTCCTTCCCCTTCCAGCCCACCTCCTCAGCCTTGATGTTTTAGGTGGTGCTTGTGCAGTTCATGCCCGGGGCCAACCAGAAGAGCTCCCACATGAACCTGGGACTGCTGACTTTTCTCTCTCCCTGCGCTGCAGTGTTGTGTCACTTTTTGTTAAAGCCCCATGACCAATCATCCCTATGCTATTCTGTGCAAGCCTACTAAATAGAGCACCTCATCCTGATGAAGTGGAGATAACTGGCTTTGATGCTGAAAGAGCAACTAACTGTAAGACTTCTTTTGTTTGGGATTTTCACCTATATGTTGCCTGGGGGAAGTCCATAGCTGAGATCTTGGGAGTCCCCATTCAGGTGGTGTCAAACAAGGGTAGTGCTAATCCAGATTTTTGAGACAAACAAGTCTGGGGATTTTTGCCTTAAAGGTTTCCTGGTTATCTAAATGTTCTGCTTCAAATATTGCATGGTTTCATTTTTGGCAGGGCTCAAACTGATCAGATCCAGAAATGTAGGCTCTCCTCCCTAAGTCTCCCAAGAAGCTCTCAGAGTACCTGACACATGGCAGCAAGATTGAGCTGCCCGCATGATACTGCTTTCTTCTAAAGTGCTGTTGAGGGAGTGGGCACTTATCCACCTCTAGGCTGTATCCCAGGCTGGGCAGAACAACCCTTCAGTTCTCTTAGAACAGTTGTTCCACTGTGGAAAAATGCAATTCAGGATTTATTGGGTTAGACTTTGCTCCAACACCACCGCCTTTATATTTTTTCTATGGCGTTTTGATGTCAAATAGAAAAAGGATAGACCAAAATGATGCTAAATACAAAACTCAGCTTCAGACAGCTAGAAACTTTGGGTACATTAGAGATAGAAGCTGGTAGTATGGCTGGAGACATGATGTATTTATTAACCAAAAGTGAGAAAATTCATCCCGCTTCAGAGAACTGAGGTGAAATTTGGGTGGCACATAAGCTTGGCGTTGCTCTGGCATTTGGGAATTTAAATTTCCCCCTAGCAGGAAGTTACAGTCTTTAATCAAAGGCTTGTGAAAAGTGACTCATTGTGCTAGGGTGGCAAAGGCTTCTAATTTGTTTTGATATTTTTCATCTTATCCAGGGAATGTCCCTTATTGAAAAAGTCAGATTAAAAAGACAGATAAAAAAGAGGAGGAAATGCTTGATGTGCACTTGAGGAGCCTTGATTTGTTCAAATTCCAGCATAGAAAGTCTGAGTGATCTTCACATTCAGATCACAACTTCACTGTAAAGGAAAGGTCACTTGTGCTTGTGTTCTGGGGCAGCTTTTTCTCTTTTGTCCCCTTGGTAAGATCTCCTTTTGTATTATTATGGATGTACCAAGGTTTTGAACTTTTTCTTTTTTCTCTTTTTTTTTTTTTTTTTTTTTGAACAGAGAACTTATATTTCATCTTTTAAAAGATATACAAGAAAAAGAAATAATATATGCACCACTGTGGAAAAGCATGTCTCTGTTCATACCTTTGCATTTTACAGGAAAATATGTCATCCCTTTCAGATCCATGAATTAAGATGCACTATTTTTTGCTGAAGGCTATTTTAAATTAGGCTAATAAATTGCTGCTCTCTGCCTTGCGTGATAATGCATTACATTATCTACTGATGTACATGTATTGTTTGACTCTAATGGTGTGGAAATTAAATGTTAGACATGGGCCAGATGTTCCTATAGATGAATATGAAGTATGACTCTGTTGTAGCTGAGTCTCAATGGGACAGAAGGTGGATGGTGAGCTTTTCTGAACAACGGCAACTAAAATTCTTAAGTGGGTCACCAGCATCCACACCCAAGAACCAGCCTCTACACTGAGCTGTTGAGGAGCATTATCAACCTCAGCTTCGTTGCTATTCCACAGCCAGAACTAGTGCCTTTCTTATTTCAAATGCTTCAGTGCCTATAAAGCCACAAAGAATGGCTCATAGAAACAGTAAATGTTTGCTGCTGTCCCTGTCAGACTGACAGAAACAGCTCGGGGTGCATCCCTGGCTCCCTCCTTAGCTACAAACATTCTGAAGCTGTCCCTCTGCCCTTCCCCCTCTGCCTGTGTATTTTCATGCAGTGGCTGAGGGGGCAAACAGATGTACATTACAGTGAATATTAATGAAGGTCCCCCACTGATGTCACCTCTCTGGAAAAGACAGGAGGAGAACAGTTTGCAATCTCCCTCACAGGGCTAAATTACCCAGTGACTCATAATCTAAGTACCAGCAGAATGCTGCTGAACACCAGTATTTAGGATATTTGATAATGATGGACAGGGGCATTTTCAAAATTGGTAATAAAGCAGCTTTGCTTGGGGAATGTTCTGACTCGCGGCAGCCCACTAATACCTAAAAAAATATATTCCTAACCATGAGATTAACAGCATGTTTGTATTTGTGTGTGTATGTGCATATATATCTTCATATTGTGTGTGAGGCGGGAAGGAAGGACAATTTCTGCATTATCAGTAGAGGTCTGTGAGCAAACCAGGACTTTCAGGAGTAGTGACTCAGTAATACATGGACGTTTTATGACTGAAAGGGAGAGATTAACTTTATTTTCTTTTTGCCACCCCCGTTTGCAGAATCGGCCCACTTTGAGCACTGATCTCAGGGCAACTCTGCATGGAGGATTTTTTAACACGGACCCAGTATACACATGGCCCCAGACTGGCAAGAGAGGGAGGGTGGAGAACGTAGGATGGGTGTAGGAATGAGCAAACGCAGCTTCGCAGACATGGAAAGGGCTGGTAAAACTGCTCCTGGAGAAAGATGCTGTGAGACGCCCTGAAGGATTGCTGGCTGTGGCCATAGCACCACGTTGCTGCTGAATGGGCAGTGATGCTCAGCTGTGTCCCATGAGAGGATGCAATGGTCAGCCATTTCTGAGGCAGAGACACAATCTGGCTTGAGAGCTCTGAGCTGCTTCCATGCCCTGAACTAGGCTCATGTCAGGGAAATATTTCTGCAGATTTTGGGTGTAAGCTTGGTTTTGTGTGCCCAAGCACACCAAAGGCCAGTGATTGTAAGGAATTATGTTATTCCCCCTGCTGAATGTGTCAGTCACCCCAAGAGCATTAGGCCCTGAAGGCAAGTTCTGTGCCACCCACATCCATGTCTTTCACAGCTCTTTGAGTGGTGTGGGGTGGTGGAGGGGAGATAGGTATCCCAGTGTATCCCAGCACAGCCCACAGGCATCACTACCTGTGTTGTAGCTGTAGGAATCACCAAAGGGACCTCACCAGGGACAAGCCAGAGTCCCTGCCAGGAAAGATGCTGCAGCACTGACCCTAGGTGAAAGACAGCATCAGGTCTTCAGAGTATAAGTCGTAGAAATCGAGGTTCATTTCCCATTTAGTTGCAGTGTTTCTCGGGCCTCTTCAGTGGCAGGCACCATCGGTTATACTAGAGAATGTTTTCATCACAGCTAACAGAGGGCTATCCAGATTGCTCGTAACTGTTTTTAGCACAGTAAACATGTAAACCAAGTGCCTGAAGAAAGGGGAAAAAAAAGGAAAAAGCCTGTCCTTGCAGTAGCTGATCATTTTTAATTAAATCTCAATCTATCAATCTAGTTACTGTGTGAGAGGGAGAGAACCAGCCCTGAATGATTGAGGATGTGGGTGATCTGAGATGGCTGCTGGCTCTGTGGCCCTGTGCCACGGCCAAAGCACCTAAGGCACTCCTGCTGCCAGCATAAAGACAAGTCACAGGGGAGGATGGTCCCACCAGCCTGGCCTCTGTCATACAGGTCATGGGCCAAGAGAGTCTGTCAGAGCCAGGATGGGTTTCTGCCAGGAGGCGATGTGGTCTCCCACCTTACTGAGCTCCCAAGGAAAGCAGGGTTTGTAGTGGCTGGGTGTCTTTGACAGTGCCATGAGAAGCAAGACCTTCTGTCTGTGCTGCTGCAGTGCTGGCTTCCTCCCCAACAGACAGTGACAGGAGTGAGGGATGCCATGGCACTTTGAGATGGGCATCAGAGCACGGGGTGCTCTGCCTGGGCACCCTGCACCTTTGCCATCTACAGCCCCACTCCTCTGTGGATGAGAGAGGTGAGGGGGGAACAAGTTATCTTTTGATCTCTGGGCTCAGGGATTTACCTTTTCTAATAAAACTGGTCCAAAGTACTTAAAAATGTGAAGGTAGAGAGGGCTCATTTGATAAAATGTGGTATTACTGCCTTCACATCTTTTTCTCTCCCAGAATCAATGTTAGCTATGCTGTTCATGAATGAAGAACGACAAAATAGGCAGTTGCCAGTTTTGATACCAGTTTTGGGTTTGAGTGGAGGAGGGAGGGGGAGAGAATGGCATGCATTCATCTGCATTTCAGGAACAATGAACCTCAAATCTGAAATTATTTCCAAATTGAAATGATGCTTAGATAGATTTTTATTGACAGAGCCAATTTAGCTCACTGTACAGTCCCCAGCATATGAGCTCTTGTAAATCACCTGCAAGCTTCTCCTCAATCACTTGCATAGCAGTGAAAACTGTATTTCAGATTTAACTGAAGCTGTTTGCCAGGTAGCTGGAGAAACATCTGAGAAAGATAGGAAGAGATAGAGACATAAAAACATGCAGAAAAAATCGGAGAAGAGTTTTAAAACCTGAAATCATACAATCTTTCTTTTTATCTATCTAGCATTTAGATGGCAAAGGCTACCTAGATCAACATATTCATACACACATGCTCACATGTCACCAGATACAATCTGAACCAGACATTTATCCTCCCCACCATGGATGGTATTAGGTAGAATTACTTCAGATGTGATTTGATATTCTGGTTGTTTTATAAATTATTCCTGTCACTGAAAAGGATCATGACAGTTCTAGGATTTGAATTGGGTCTGTATCCTCCCTCCATAAGAGGAAATATTTGTAGGTCTAACTATGCATTATGTTTATCTTCTGTAGGTAAAATATATGGCCTTAGCAGTCTGATCACTGTGGTCTACTCACAGTGTGCATTACGTCTTTTACTATCTGTTCTGATGAGTGAGTCAGCCTCAGTTTCAGCTCTCAGTATTGTGACCTGGGTGCACCACTAATGAAGAATATGAACGAGAAAAGAAAATTCTTCTTCAGAAGTCAGTAGAGTGGCTCTTAGCTCCATGACATTTTTTCCCCTTCAGGATCTGTCCATGCAACCAACCACACAGAAGCCTGCCAGAAAATATTCGCCTTGAAAATAAACAACTTGATAGCCTTGATTTAGTTCACAACTGCTAGCTCTATTTGAGGAGTCCAGGGTGAATAATGCATGATACTTCAGAGCAAGAACTCAAGAGCTACCTGACGCTGTTGGGTTAGTGATGACAACATGGAGAGTTCTTCCTGAAGCCCTGAGCACTTGTTGCAGTCTGTGCCATGGGGAGTTCTCATGGTTGCTTCCTGCACAAAAGCCTCTCATCAAGGAAGCAGGGCAGATGTTCCCACTTTTTCAGCCGTACAATCCTGGGACTTTTGTGATGATCTCATCACAGTCAATACTGTGAATCTGGTAGGTGCAGTGACTAGTGCCCACTGGCTCTTCAGTATGGCCTTTGACACTGTCTCCCATAAGATCCTCACAGACAAGCTGTTGATGTGTGGGAGGGATGAAGAGACATTGTCTGGATTGAAAACTGTCTGAGTGGTGATCAATGGCATGCAGTCTATTTGGAGGTCAGTAACTAGCGGTGTAACCCATGGAAGAGTACTGGGTTCAGTCCTGTTTAACATAGAATCACAGGATCACAGAATGGCTGGGGTTGGAAAGAACCTTAAGACCACCTAGTTCCAAACCCCCCAATATCTTCATTAGTGGTCTGGATGATGGGACAGAGTGTACCCTCAGCAAGTCTGCAGATGACACAAAACTGGGAGGAATGCTGCCATTCAGAAGGGACTAAACAGGCTGGAGAAATGGGCTGACATGAAGATCATGAAGTTTAGCAAGAAGAAGGGCTAAGTCCTGTACCTGGAGTGGAACAACTTCCTGCATGAGGAAAGCTCTATTTCACCTATTAGAGGGCCTGAAGTGTCCTTGTTTACCTACTGAGGCATCTTAGTCCAAGAGAACATATTTCTTATCCATCTCATAATACTTCTCTTGGTTTTAACATAGCATGTGCCTTATTAATTAGTTTTCTGCAACTCACATTTCAAAGGAGTGTAGCTTTTCAGTAGGGAAGAAACTACAACAAGCCAATGGGAGCTATTCAGATAATATGTCTTAAGAAACCATCAGGTTTTCCATGCTCACACAGTAGCAGGAACTTTGGCAACAGTATGTTCCATTTACTGTGGTGGAAAAAATGTCACCAATTCTTAATTCAGTGGAAACTGCTAAATTAAAAATCTCTAAAGTATCTGGTTCCAGGGAAATTCAGAACTTGATTCTGCATCTATCAACTGAACCGGCACATTCCTCTTGTACTAAAATAATAAAAAGTGAATTTTATTATTTTATTATAAATAATAAAGGTGAGTTGTTATCACTCTGGAAATCCTCACTTTGCTATAGGTCTCCATACGCAGCCTTCCCAGATGGAGATGGGTGGGTTTTTTCTACATATTTTTCTACATATTTGCTTCAAAATACTGCATTCTTGCTGATTGCATAAATTAAAGTGATATGATCACTGTTCTTTGTTACAATGATTTCTTAAAGCACAAAGGCACTCTCATGGAAGCCAACCAGTAAGAGAAAGTGAATGGCAGGCATTCTTTACACCTTCACCAGAAGGTGCCCAACAGTCCTGCACAGGAGGTTCTCTCCTATCTGTGGCAGGTCTAAGATGGCCTTCTGAATGGCAAGTTGTCACCTTTGTGGGATTTTCACCTTTATGTCTGTGTTTTCATGGTCTCTGCAGAGACTTCCATGGAAACTCTTAAATGAGAGCTTGTCATTCTTTTCTATGACATGGACCTGTATCTGAAGAAAACTGGGACAAGATCTCCAAACTCACACAGGCCACCACTGCAAGAAACATCCGATCAGAGCTGCTACCATACAAAGCTGAGCATATTTCAACTTGTGACCCAGCTGACCGATCACTGCTCACATAAGCCAGCCAGCTCTCTTATTACTAACAGCTTTAGCTGGATCCATTACTTAATTAAAAATGCCTTGACCAGTCCCATCACTGTGGGAAGCCAAGATCAAGAAGTCTTCATAAAAAAAGCCTCTGTGACTCCAAATTAAAACCTACCCCGTCTTTTTCCTTTGCTCTTTAATTCCCACTGCAGATTCACATCCTGGTGAGTCATGACACATTAACAGCACATATGTATGAAATAAGTAAATAAGTTGTCTCTTCTGCCCTTCCTCTGCTAGAGCTGCTTCTTCACCCCCACACCTCATTCTTGTTTCTAGACCTTATTCACCAAAACTGTCTAAGAAAGAAAGAAAGAAAGAATTTTGCCATAGCCACCAGTGGTTTTATGACAGTACAAGCGTTTTGTGTGAATTTAACCTACACCTCCAGGCCAGGACTGGGAGCCTGAGCTCTGACTGATGATGTGAGCAATCTCTCTGCCACACTAAGCTAATCACAACAAGCTAGCTTGAAGTGTCAGTGCAAGATGGACAAATGCTGAATGGCAGAACAGACGGGAAATAGTAAGTCTTCATTTCACACTATGAGCCTACAAAGATTTGTCTGCTAGTGATGAAATCTCTGCAAACACATCACTGCAGATAGCTTGAATATAGCCTCATTTCAGAGCTGCTAAGTGAAATCCTGAACAGTGGTTTCCTCTCTGCAAACACGTTTGTGTTAAAAGTTGAGGCTAAAATGTTCAAGAATACCAAGTGCTTCAGGTTGGACTCCTGGTCCCAGACACTGGAATTTTGGACCATTGAAAGTGACTTTGACAAAATAGTCCCAAGCACCCTTCTCCTGCACCGCAGGGAGGGCAGCCATGGATACACAAATAAAGAATGGCTACATCTGAAGGAGAAAGACCAGTGAGCTGGCATAAGAGACGTCACCAGAGCTTTGTTTGTTGTATAAAGTATGAGGGCCTGCTTCTGGCTGAGGGAGTAAACAGAATTTGTCTGCAAGCTTATCCTCCTACAGTCCTAAAATATTTCCTTCCTGCACTTTTTCATCTTTTTATTTTTGATTAAATGCCATGCCTTTGCTGTCTGCTGCTTCCTCCTCCCTCTCCAATGGTTCTCTTTTCTTCTAGCTTCTCTTTTCACTACTGCCTTCTCTCATTTGTTTTCTTTTAGGACATTATGTGCAACATCCCCATCACCTACCATCATCATGTTTTATCCTCTCTACTCCATAGACTTCAGCTAGTACTTGTAAGCTCCCCTGGCAGCTGTCCTGCAGCAGCATTTCCACACTAGCACTTCCTCCATCCTTTGCCCCTAACCAACTATGGACATTTGTTCACATTTACACAAGGCACAGGCACATTCTTTTTTAAAGATCTTATCCCACAGTTATGTCAAGTTCCTAACACCATTTGCCTCATCTAAAATGCTGCATTCTTCATAGATGAAATGAGACCCTGCTGGCTGCTTACAGTGACTGATAAAATGGCAACCACAAGAAGCCCAAAGTATAAAATTAATCTGTGTGGGCTGGTTCATGACCCTGACAAAGCATCTGTCTATGCAATAATCTTTGCCTTTGGTCTACCACTGAACTAAGCAAAAAGAAATTGGCAGATTTTTGTTACCTAACAGCACCCCTTTCTGGGAGGTATATAAGGAAACTTAAATAACAGGCCTCTCTGGGAAGCATATAGTAGCGCAGCAGAAAATTGTGACTCCAGTGGTGGGACTCTGCCACAGTAACCTTCACTTAATATGGGAACACTGTAACTTCTCCTAGCTGTTCTGTGCTTTCAACCCCTTTTAAGGAGGTTTAAAAACAATAATTTATGCAGGAATGGTTTCAGTTGAGAAATCCTAATGCCCACATGAAATTCCTACTCACTGCAAAGACAGGTCACTTTCCCAGGGCAGGTCTAGACCTCAAGATGCCTTTTGAGGCTCTGCTCTTACAAGGGTGTGGATGGTTCTCTAGTTCATTTCAGGGCTCAGAGAAAACCTGTATTCACTTTTTGCCAGATCCTGGTGCTTATACAACCTCAGACATCTGGCTGGTTTTGCTCATGCAGCAGTATCCAGCACATCGGTAGCACGTAAGCAGTAACCTTCAGTTTATGACGTCTCTATGACTGGCACTCCCATTCTTTGAATGGGAAGAACGGGCAGCAGGAGGCTCAAGCAGGGTACAAAGAAGAAGAAAGAGGAATTCCTGACAGACACTACAGGGATGTCAAATTGCCTCTTTGGGTCTTGGTCTGCTCACGGCACACATGTCAATCTGTGGAGCTTTGAGCAAATTCTTTAATTTCAGAAAAAGCCACACTTGAATAACCAATGTAAGATGAGGCAGCCAACCCGTTTAACATGCAGCAAGCCACATACATGGGAGTAACAGGCAGACCTGTGTAGTATGGGATGTTACTGGTAACAGGAGGGGTGTATGTAAACATTTTTAGTAGTGTCTCAAAACCTCTATTGTCACATTAGTGGTGATGGCTATGGGGAAACTAAGTGTTGCTATTAGGCCTGCTCAAAGGCCATAGAGAAGACAACCCATCTCCAGTGTCTTTTCCATCCTTGATGGATGTCCCAGCAGTCGAGGTGTCTTCCCACACACACTGGTGACATTCAGGTGTAGGGGGTCTTACTGGCCTGTAGCAGACCCCGTCTGCAGGCTTGGCTGAACTGGCCCACCTGATGAATAGCTCTGCTTTAGAAGACACACAGATCACAGTTTCTACCTTGAATATTTTTCCATTGCAACACACTGCTTTCATGTTCTCAGAACTTTACCAAACTTAACTGTTTGAACTAAATTATTAAACTGAATATTTTTCTTTTCCTGTGATCCATCCAAAGCTAAGGATCTGGGAGAAATTCAACCAAAATACTTCGTTCTTCTTTTGTTTTTCATAAGTTGTGATTGAAATCAGTGAAAATTATTTGTTTAGGAAGAAAAGAAAGACCACAGCCTTCGTTAAAATACTCTTAACACTGTGCTACTTGAAACTTGATATCTACTTTCAGGATGTTCTGTGCATATGCTTGTTTGCCATTTTTGTGGACATTTTTCGCAAATGTGGCAAATTATATATATATATATATACATAAAATGAAAATCACCATATGTTCATGTCTGGAGAACTGGAGAAGACTTTTTCAATCTTAGCAACTGAAGCATCTGAAAAGTTCCACTTTCAGACCCTCCCAATGAGGACACTTCATCCCCTGATGCGTAGAGACCAAATTATTATGGTCTTCCTACCAAGTGACTTGGCATGTTCCAACCAGCAGTACGACCCAGTCCTTTCTTGCAGTTGCTGAAAGATAGTGTGTTATTGTCAGTGCAGCACAAAGCCAGGGAATTATCTCTTTCAATTCCCGGTTCTCCATCTGCTCATGTCCAGAAAAAAAAGTGAATGGGATGAGGTAGAGCTCTGGGAAAAGGTTGGGCAAAGGAGAGAATTCCAGTATGTTCTCATTTTTTAACCTGTTTGGTTCTGGCACCTTATTCTTTCCTTTTGATTCAATTATATGCCATCCATTTAAAATACCCTTTTTAACTATAGGCAAGCATAAAACAAATGCATCATTTTCTTTTCACTGTAGCTGCATAAAAGGTTTATGAAATTGCCTGTGACAGTTCCCTGACAAGGAAAACCAGAGATATTACTATAGTAACATTCAAAGGTGGATGCAGGGAAAATAAAATCATTCAGACTAAGGCAATATTTGCTCACATAACATGAGTCATTTGGACTGTGAATTCCTGACAAAAGTGAAGAAGGGGAGAGTTGTCAAGGAAGAGTGACAACGTGTCCCCACTTCATTCTACAGAATCCAAAGGTGCTCACTGACAACCAAAGAAAAGACACAAAAGTGGAACATATATTACACTTTAGCAAACTTAAGATATGCACTAACAGTAGGCTGAGTTCTGCTTTCACATATGCTTTGAATTGCCTCTTGGTTTCTGTACAAGCACCTGTTCATAGCAGTGATATATCAGTGCAGAGAGGGACTCAGTGCCCTTTGGATCAGGCTGCAAGTACAAAAATCTTCATGACTGATCAGAGAGAATCTGAGAGCAACAGGGGCCTGGGATCAAATGTAGTCATCCCTACTCTGCCTCCACAAAGTATATATATAAATATATATTTATCATTATATAAAGTATACATACTGATAAAAATCAATGTAAAGCCTCTGTGCTCCTTAAGACCACTATGCAGCTCCATTGATGAGCCAGGGATACAGAATCTGACATTAGGAGATTAGTGCAGGTGGGATCCAGAGCACTGCAAAAATATGAGGTTATGATTTTTTAACCAAGAAAGATTTTACATGACAGGCAAAGAAACGAATGGAATAGAAGACTGCACATCTCTCTAATGTGCTGTAGCAGTTTGTCTTGATACAATGGCAGGTGAGAGTTTGGGGAGATACTCCTTGGGCAGCCTTCAAGGCCAGGTTGGATAGCACTTTCAGGAACCTGGTCTACTGGACAGTGTTCCTGCCCAGGGCAGGGGGCTGGAACTAGATGGTCTTTAAGGTCCCTTCCAACCCAAACCATTCTATGGTTTTTTGAATCTATGATATGAAAAGGCATAGGGAAAATGCAGTCATATCAGACACCAAGCCCTCCATCTCCCAGCACTGCCCCTAATATAAGATACATTTACTCAGAAGTGGGCAAAACACACTTCAGATTCCATAAACACGGTAAAATTTATTGTACCTTGGAATAGTGGCCCATACCTTGCCCTGTAAAAGAAGGAATGGCACTGTTACAAAGCTGATTTGCCTGACTGCCTTTCTTAGGTGAGGTAGCTGCTTTGTTGGAGGGAAATGGCATGCCTTTGGGTGAGATGGGGTTATGGGGAAGGACAGGACAAAAGCAAATGAAGTACTTTAGCTTCCCTCTCCAAAACCCAACCCTCTCTTTTGAGAATAATATTTTTGCAAAATCACCTTGACAGCCAGTGTAGCCAGCTCTGGAGCAGGGAAGTACAAAGATATTGTACTTCTATTGCCTAAATTTCAATTAGCCTGTGGGTAAACTGGGAATTTTGAAGTTGTCTACACAGCAATTTTCATGTGCCCTGTTGACTTGAAGAGACCAAAGACTCCAGCAACTTTCAAAGCTGCCCTCTGCACATCTGTAAATGATTCCACAAAGTGCAAATGTGGTGATTTAGGTCTTAGCCTGAAAAGATCTTTTTAAGGACATACATGCTAATTCCAAAAAAAAAGGCCTTCCATACAGACCTGTAGGTCTCCAAAGAATAGCTGCAAAGTCAGGCTCCCAAAAGTGCTGAGACTTGCAGACCTGGTGTAGACCACTGTGTATTAGTTTAGCCCAAGATATTCTGAGCAACAAAGCAGCATAAGCGATAAAATCATCCAGTCTGTAGGAAAATCAGGTTGTGCTCATTTCCATGAAAATCCCTGCTTTGGTTGAGCTACTTTTGACATACAGTGAAAGATGGATTTGACCTGCTCTCTTTTTCTCATCTGCTGGGCTGCAGCTGTGCTCTCTAGCACTGAATATGTATTCCAAGCTCATCTAGATGTCGAAACAAAAGCACAAATTAGATGACAATCTTCCATTCTTTCTGTGTGCTGCCAATACCTGTTTGTCACTATAATGGTATTAATCATCTTTTATTTATAGCGGAACATTAACAGCTTCCATTTTTCCCTTTTGATTTATTTGTAGGACAACAGGTGCACAACTTAAGCAGGTGTATGGATGTGTGTATGTGTGGTAAGTTTGCTGATAGCCACAAAACATCTTTAGTAAATTATTACTTGTATCAAAGCTGCCCTTATTTTTATTTCATGCCTAAACTTAATTCCACAGCTGTTAGCTCCCACAGTCCATTATCTGCTTTGTATGGCAACTGTGGTAACGCAACTCATAGGTACAAGACCTCTTCTCTCACCCTCCAAAAAACCCCAGAAACCAAACATCCCTAAACCATACTCCGCTTCCAGTTCTGAAACTTGGGAAAAGTAGTGGAAATGTATCAACAGTTTCCATTGGCAACTGCAGCAGAATAGCATGATACTGGTTCAACAGCTGACATGAAATGCGTTTCCATATGTAAAGCTGTGCCTTAAACACACAAGGGACACTAAGAATAAACTTTGTACTTTCTTTTTCTTTTGTCTAACAGCAAATGGGTTGTGAAGAAGTGCTGGATGTTTTAAAAAAATGCAGTTATAATTTTGGATCCAAGCTGTGAGAACACTCATTGGAGACAACTGTTCTCTCATGGGCTAGCCTTGAATAAACAATCACAGCTCTGTGTGATATTAGTTCTTAACCAGATTCTAGCATTGAGCTGTTGCCTTGCCATGGTTACTTGCCTTTTAAACCAATGTTTCTTTTCCTTCCTTTTTGCCAAGTTTCTTGCTTGCTTGGCAGTGGTTCGCTCTCATTTGAACTTTTGCCCTATTTTAATCTCCACCAAATTTTTACTCTAAAAGAACCTTTTCACTGATATCTTTCTGTTGTCCTGAATTTCTTTTCTGTGTGTGAGAACTTACTTCAGGACATGGCTTACGGGAAAGCGCCCCAGAGGCCATCTTCTTCTGAGTATCTAGCAGCTGGCAGGCACCCATGAGATTAAAAAGGAAAGCCACAGCAGTACAAGTCGGTAGCCACTCCTGGAATAAGATTAAGCAGGTAAGAAGGACACACATGTATACACACACAAACTGCCAGGTCATTCACGTAGAGATTTATTTGTGCTCGTCAGCTCCCGAGCTTGCCTCACTTGAATTCATCTCTTGATAACACTGCTAAAGTCCATGTAAGAGCATCACTACCACATAGGGATCTGAGGCAGAACCCCTCATTTGTATTGCAACCCGGGAGCTGGCAGAGCCATGGGGTCCCATGGATCATATTAGAGTCCTAGGGAAGGGTAACATGCCTCTGGTTGCTTTGAGGTAATTCTCCTGACAACCTGGAAGAAACAAACCAGCAGCTTCTATAAGGAACTAAAATTCCTCTTACACAAAGGAGAACAGGTAATCTTGAAATATCTTGAATATTATTTTGTTATGTATGTGTTTTGTGCAGATTCTGGAAGAGAAAATAAATGGGAACTTGCTGAAGGCTGTCTCTGAAATATTTCTAGCTACCAAGTTGGATAATACTAGTCCCACTGCTGAAAAAGAATAAAACTCACAGCATTCTCTTATTTGCTCATTCATTTTCTTATTCATCAGAAGACATCACTGTGTGGTTGCCTAAAAGAAAGACAAGTACAGGTGCACGTATTATACACATGCAGACAATATACACGTGCAGATGTGTATACATACATACATATATATATAAAAGCACAGTGAAAATATTTCTCACTAATATTTGTTATTGTTAAAATCAATTTTCTTGCCAGGAGCATAACTGCCAAATTTCTGGTGTTAGTGAAAGCACAGTTACTACTATTTAGAAATCTCTCGGTCTTAGGCTGTATAGTTTTTGGCTGAGTTTTAATGCAAAGTAAAACTTAGTACAAGCCTCTAGAATTGCAGCCCCCTTCAGTGTGCTGCATGTAAAATGAACCAGAGTAACATCCTTCAATATGTGCATCAGATATTTTGATAGACAAACTAGAGGCCAATGATTTAGTCAGCTGTATTCACAGTTTAATAAGGACCTCTGTTCACAGACTATTACATACCTAAGACCAACTTTTCACTATTTAAAATCCTCTGACATTTAAATGTAGGAAAACCAGCAAGTTATCTCTTCCTTTTAAAACATAAACTCACCAGTATTTTATATGTTGTAAGATTTTAAATTAAATCAGACAATTAAAAGTCTATCCTTGCTCACTCTTATTTATTAACTTTTAGAGAGCAGTTTTCTTCACAGTAGCAAAATCAATACCCCAAGATAAAGTTTCTAACAAGAATTTCCTTTCTCATAAAATTTTATTGGCAATTTAATTTTTAATCTGTATTAAAAAGGTAAAATGTAAAGAACAATGCTCTTTCTTTGCTAGTAAAAAGGTCTTTATTTACTTTGGAACACAAGCAGGAGGTACATTTTCAGCTGAGTTCAATAATTTTCTGCACTCTTGATATCTCTTCATTTGCACAGAAACCTGGCTGACAGAAAAATCACTACCTAATTGACTGGAGCATGCTTTATATTCATGTGTTGGTTACACCCTGCTTCTCAGCCCCCTTATGTCTGAGTTGAAAGTGAGCAAAAGTGCCCATCCAAACACAGCACTGTACTGTATAGAATCAAGCTGTTACCTCGGGGCAATGTACTCCTTAATGGCTACTATTCAAACTTCTAGTTGGATCTAGTTGAATTACTGCGTTTTGCTGTAGCATATGTACAGCAGCAAATCATTGCACTACTCTGGGCATGGAGGGGAAGTAAAAG
This sequence comes from Psilopsiagon aymara, assembly GCA_024733675.1. Lineage (NCBI taxonomy): Eukaryota > Metazoa > Chordata > Aves > Psittaciformes > Psittacidae > Psilopsiagon > Psilopsiagon aymara. The sequence continues at coordinate 17,037 of JANRGW010005487.1, forward strand.
GGCCCAATGTGCTGCTCAGTCCAGGATGGGAACACAGACAGTTCTATGAGAAAAACAAGGGTCCTGTCCCATAACAAAGAAGGAGACAGAGAAAGAAGTCTAATCAAAGTCTTACATAGGATTTGGCCACACAGTCGTAATGTTTTACTCCAATCTGATCTCATCTGATCATTGAAAAACTATTCCATCTGATCCCATGATCCCATGGGATGATTGAAAAACTATTTGTACAGTTTAAGTCATCAGAAGATGCTATTATTGATACAGATATTATGCCCAGGCTATGGCAAGGAAGTGAGACATGGACAATTTAGGCAGCTGCAGTTCAAGACTCACCTGAAGACCCCCACCTAGTACAGCTCCTGCTACATGCTTGTTTCTTATGGTAGAACTGATCTTCCTGGTGAGTAGAAGCCTCCTTTTATACAGCTGGCTGCTGTGGTGAGCACAAAATAGTACCTTTCAGAAGTGTGGATCAGAGCACACACAGCCATGCTCTGTTACGGCTGTGTGGCTCCCACCAGGTAGCAAATAGCACATAATTTGCCCCAATATGTAGTCACAAAAATCCTAAACTGCCGGCATGCGCCTCATTTGGCATCATAGCTCTTGTGGTATTAACTCAGGTTTGCAGAGAGCCAGCATAAATCAGCCTTTGGGAAGGAGACTTCTCCCCTTACAGTGCCGACTTGTCGCAGTGCAGAGTGCCACTTTCCCACACTGAGTAGTCCCTTGATCTGTGAGTAGTGCCTATGACTTCTACAAGGACTACTGGCAGAGGACAGTGCAGCTCAGCAAGCTCTTTGTAAATGTGTGGCTGTGACACATTCATCATTAACAGTGACCTCTGTAATCATTTACAATGCCTTTATCCCTCTGTGTGTAAAAAAAGTACCGTTATGCCAAGCCAATGGTAGAAAAACTTGTGTGGTGGCAGTGGCTTTAAAACTGGAATAGTGAAGCACTATATGTATCTCGAAATGAAATAACAAGAAGTGGGAAGGGTGAGAAACATGAAAGGAAATAGCCTTAGGGAAACAGAAGCTGGAAGTAATCAATAAATCATAGAATAAAGTAAAGAGAAAGAACCTTTAAAGTGCCCGAGCTTAAATGTCAAGAGTATTAGAACAAAAGAGCTCCAAGCAGGAGGACGTGTGACAGACTATGCTGAAACTCTGGCAAAAAGCATGGTCCCTCCCAAGTGTGGAAAAAAGTACAGACAACAAAGGGCAGCAGAGGAGAACAGAATAAGAAACTAGGAAACTGCGTAGGTTCCTCTTCCTCAAATAGGTTTAACACACAGGATTGATATTATTGTTTTTGGAAGATTCTGAGGATTAAAACTGGGAAAAAACATCATCATACTGTGATGTGGAAAAGATCAGTTTTAAACTATAATATGCTGGGAATCTGCTATCACATATGCATGAAGGTATGCCATCAATATTGCAGAGTGAGAGGATCTTGCTTACACTGCACTTCACTAAAAAGAAACAGAACTAGCAAAGGCAAAACTGTTGTTATATTTACCCCTAGACAAATTCATGCAGCTAAAATTTAGGGGGGTTTCTAGTGATACTCTTTCAGCAGTGCACTTAATCACACATAGCTCTAGTCACACTTAGATCCAGGAATATGTGTCTGCCCCACTGAAATCTATGTATATAAACATACACTTGAAGTTAAGCTGGTACTCAAAATGTTTTTCCAAGCTGAAGCTATGTGCTGATGGATTACCTAGTTAGCTATAAATTGCACGGTTACATCTGGTTTTGGCTATTGGCTCAGAAACAGATACCTATTATGTTTGAAGCAGGTTTATAATGACTGTTATTCATGTAATACAATAGATCCTTCTGGCACCACATGCATGTACATTGTGTAAACAAAATTTTCTCTTCAAATGGGGTTTGCAGTCAACTAAGCAAAGGCTGCATGTGCTCGTCTCAGCAGAAACCTGTATGGAAATAAACTACTGTGCTTGGATGTACCTTGAAGAGCAAACTTTGGGAAGCCCTCACAGAGGCTGCTCTGACACGCCTCTACCAGAGAAAGGCAGACGAATCCCTGGTCCTGCGCTTTGGGTGATGGACTTTGTCAAGCATGGCAGGCATAAGGGCTTCTGCAGCTACTGATAGACAGCAGCATTGCTGGGGCACAGCTGTTCCTAAGAGCTCTGGTGGCACTGCCTGCTGCACAGGCATCCTGTTTGGGCTAAGAGCCAAATAGATCCCCTTCACAAAACGTGCGAGTTCAGGATATGGCTATAGGAAAAAGTAATCAAAAACATACATACACAGGGTATTTGTTGTTGGACTAAAGCGTCACCTAAAATCCCTGTGGACCACTTAATCAGTGGCAGGGGAGAAAAAGAACATGGAAATAGTTGTGAAATATTGTAAGTTTGAATCAGGTGGTGAAACTGACAGCGAAACAGAGAAGCTTAGTCCATTTTAAAGAGTCTTCATTAAACTATTTTGCCCTTTTGCTGTGTGCACATAAAGGACTGATGTGCAACAGTAATGTCCACAGGTAAACTGTGTGTTAATACTTGTGTTAATGCTGCTGCAAATATCCACTATAAAAGAGAAGCTCAAAAAAACCCTGACAGGTCTGATGTGAGCAGACTGCTGAGTCAGGAAAAAAAAACCCCAAAGTTACTGCAAGGGCTCATTTGACAGCAAAGGATTTTGTGGTTTACCTCAAAAAGACATCTGAAATTTCACTCATAATTTTATGAAATATCTCTCATTCAAGTTGTCAAAGCCTGACAGGATTGTTAAAAACATCAAGGAGTGAATGGTCCTTCATTTTTTTGCTCTTGTTCAACTGAATGATCGATGAACAAACTAAAACTGACAGCTGCTGCGAAGAAATCAAGAATTAAAGGCGATACAGAAGATGTTTCTACTTTCCCCTGTGTAATTCAGCCTAAAGAAATTGATACTCCATTCAAGAAAAAGTTGGAAAAGCAAGAACAGCAGTAGCCTAGATCCTGGTTTTAAGTCTGGATGCTCTGCCCACTCAGACAAGGCCATTAGAGTGGCATGAGGCACGGCAGCTCACAAGACTGGGGTCCATCAGTTGTTGCAATTTTAAAATTGCACAAATTGAAATACAGAAAATAATTCTTCTAAACATAAGGAACCCCATTTTTACTGTGATTGAACACTGGAATAAGTTGCCCAGGGAGGATGTGGCGTCTCCCTCCTTGGAGAGATTCAAAGCTTTAATGACACAGCCCTGAGAACTGACTTTGAGTTTCCCCTGCTTTGAAGAGGCAGGTTGGAGTAGATAATCTGCAGAGGTTCCTTCCCACCTCAGCCATCCTGTATAGAATGCAAAAGAGTAATTTCTTACTCTCTACTGTGTTATTCCAGGCAGATGTTATTCCTAAGCGTAGTGGCAGGTCTCAAAACAAATTTTATCTGTTTCCCATGCAGTTTTAGGACTTGGGACAATCCGCAGGCTGCACTCTGATTCAGATGTCCACCTGAATCAATGGGTGTCCTCCAGGAGGGATCACAGCTGCATAAAACTGCAACACTGCTGCAACTGTGAAACCTCATGACAATTCTGAAAAAGTTCATGGCTGCTACATAGAGACATTCAAGCACATTAAAAGCTTTTCTGAAAACATGACTTCCCTGGAGCTATCAAGCCATAGGAATTTTTTTCTAACTTTGCACCTTTACAGATCAGTTTTCCCTGCTATGTTACCTGTTATTTATTTAATGTCATTATACGTATATATATATAAATGCAAATGCAAATAAAAAATATGTGTATATGTGTGTATGCAGGAATATAACCATATGAGCATATGTTTATTTCTGTTCTGTGTGTGTACAACTACTATAGCAAAATCCTTTAGATGCAGAAATGTTTTGCAATCCATTAATTTTTGCTTTCTTCCTGCATTTGTAATGCCAGCACCAATTAATTTGGGGATTATTTCTAGTGCTTGTCAGTATCAGCAGTCCCCAACAAGAGTAGCAGTGAGCTCAAAACCAATTTTAGGCCAGTATTTGGCCAGACCTGTGTGCTGAAATAAACACAAGGCATGTGCAATTTGTGTACGAGGTTCATCCTGCTCTTCACTGCTGCCCAGCTGTTAAGTAAACAGGCTCCAACCCCTTTTCCAGCATGAACCAGGATGTTTGGGAGCAGGGAGGTGGGGAGCTCTTCAGCACCTCCTGTGATTCATCTAGGAACAAGCAACACGTGCTCTCTGCCAGTGCTTGGTTCCCCACACAGGTGATGCCCCACCTGGCCCCAAAATCCATCTCCATCCAAGGCTTCATGGTGGCATATGGCTGAAACAAGTCTGGGAGCATCACCAGTGGGCAGGGAATCAAACAGGTCACCAAGTCTTTCTCAACCCACTCGGTGCATGTGCTGAAGTTAGGTCACTACCAGCAGCTGCTATATTTATAGAGATATGTCGTAAGTTTGACGTAAGACAAAATTTGTTTTTCTTGAACAGCAGGGCAAAGGTGCCTTTCTCCTCCCCTTCTTCAGTTTTTGGACAAACCCTTCCTTGTTTTCACAGGAACATTAGCTCAAATCTGCTGCTACTGTGCGCAGCCGATAAAACTATTGCTTGGAAAGACCATATGTCACATGAACTGCTCAAGAGGCATGAAGCCCCACTTTTTTCTGATCCTTTAAAGATACAATTCTATGCACAGTTAAAATGGAAAAGAGCATTATGTTTAAAGACAAACCCATTTACTATGCAACTGCTTTGCTAAATTCTGTCACCAAATTACTTGTTAGTAAGACATTTGGCCTGCCTGTTTGAAACAAAAAAAAAAAAAAGAAAGTTGTTACACATCTCTTTCTCCTTGTTTATCAGTTGCTATGACAATGCTAATGACACTATCACTACAGAGGAATAACATCTTTTACTAGAGGCAAGAAAAGACAAAATTCATTCTGAGGAGAAAGTTCCCTTTATTTATGCACTTCTTTGACCCGGCTGGTTAGCCAATATTTAGGGTCCCTACCAGTTGTTTCTGTTTGGAGAATAAATGGATGAGGGAGCGAACTGGGCTTTTTAATGTGCTTCTGTTTGTTTAGAAAGAATGTATGCAATGTCCCCTTACTCTGGGTGCAGCCGGAGTCAAAACAATAAGCAGTGCTTTCTCTCTTCACACTTTGAAGCTTCTTTTGAGTCACAACACAAGCTCTCTCTCTTTTAACTTTCTCTCAGGGTCAGGCTACAAGGGTTTTTCTTGCTGGCTCTAGTGTATCCTTGCTATTTCCTCTGTCTGTTTCCTTGATGTTTCTGCTGTCACTTTCTGAACTGCTCCATTTCATCATATGCCACCTTGTCCCCAGCACTGCAGTTAGATCCTGGAGAAATGCCTCAGCCCCCACAGTTCAGCACTGCCAGGCATGTGTGGCGCAGTATGTATGGTGCAGTATGTATAGTGTGGCTCCCAGGCTCTCAGTGAGCGTATGCCACGTAGAAAGTAGTTCTTAGGCTTTTCCTTAAGGGAGGGAAGCATTCTCACCCACCATCTTCAGTGAGGTTTCATGGCTGATTTTCAGCATAACACAAAATTTATTTCCAATACCGTATTTTTGCTCCCTGTCAGATCAGTTTCCGTAAAGTAGCACTATGAAGTGGGGGAGCAGAAAATATGTTGCTATTTCCTAACAAAGCAGCCTCTGATGCAACTATAATAAAGTTGTGAAAAAGTCCTAGAGGAGTTAAACAGATTTGACAGCATATAATTTCCATAAATTTAGGGACTGATCCTGCTTTTGTTTTGCTAATGAGTCCTAAAGGGAGGTAATGCATGAGCTTCAGACAAACTAAAGATAGAAGTAATGGCCCAGCCCAGCAACAAAAGGCAGGCATGTGATGGAGCTGTTGGGACATTTTCCTGCGGAAGCAGGTAACTAGTGTTCCTGCTCTGGGTTCAGTCCATCTCTGCTGTGACCAACAGGTCTCCTGTCCAGGCCTTACTGAGCTACACAGATACTACTTTTGGCGGCAGTTCTCCTACTGGCCCTTGGGGCTTTAGCCTTGATTGGAACAAAAGTTTCATATAGCATAATCTCTGCTCAGAAGGGCAAAGATCTTTGATCTTCAACAGCAAAAAACTTGTAACAGTTGCTTCTAGTTTTTCTCAGGCAAGATCCATTTCTGGTTTCCATATACTTTCTTCTTATCATTCCTTTCATAATCCCACCTCCTACCACCCTCTACTTTTGTCGTCCATCTTTACATAGGTGATGGGCCATCATGGTTTTCAGTGTACACTCTGAATGGAAAAGATCCTCTGGTATAACTTCACGCACCAACAACTTTGAAACCAATTCCTTCACTACTGCAGTTGAACCAGTTAAAATTTTCTGAAGGCTCTAGCAGAGTAAATAGGTTTCTTTGGCCACATCATAGCAGTAATACTTAGGCACTGATGAGACACTGCCACTCATTAAACTGTGAAGCGTGGATCTGTCAGCACCCGTGAACTTCATGTCATGAAAAACCTCTGAATTCAACAGAACCTAATTTAAATGGAATTTCACATCCCAGAACAGATGGAGCTTGCACCTTTAATTAAAAATCTCAAGCCATCCACTCACCCAGCCAGTCATTAATCGACAGGAAATGTCCTTTGCTGATACCATTATTTCTTAACTGATATACAGGGAACAGTATATATTTGGTTTAGCCTTTGAGAAAGGGGGCAAGTTTCCTTCAAGCACTGCATCCAGCATCCAGCTACAGGCACAAGGTATGTAAACTAAAGCACTTGCCTCCACTGAGTCCTCATCAGGTGACGGAATCTGGGATTGACAATTTTCTTCTATTTCTGTTGAAAACCACAACCATTCAGAACAAGAGGAAAATGGATTGGGATGGGTGTCCATTTTCCTTTTAAAACTTTGAATGAAACAGTTCAAAAAGCTCAAGTAAGACTGCCACATAAGAGACAACAGGTATTCTTAGGTTTATGTGTGCTTAATTTCTTCCATTTTCAATAAACTGACAGTCACTTGATCAGAGTCTGGACAAAAGATCTTCCCCCTCAAGAAAGTATCTTCAATGGTCTGCTCCACAATAATTGTTCTCTGTCCCAATCACTCTCAGAGCAAGGATCTGGGAGCACATTTCTCACCTCTGAATCTATGGATCAATGTGCAAGTTGGTACATATACCAGCAGTACCAATCTGATCCAGGGCAGAGGGGAGCACTCCATTTTATTTCTCTTGAACATGCCATATGACTGATCTTTATGCTGCCTTTATCCTTACACTGACCTTTTGCTAGCTGCAAGACAACAGCAGCTAGCTGTTGTCTTTATACTGACTCCGTCAGTATAAAGCTGGGTGCTGAAGATAACCCCAAACCATTTTTGGAACCAGTGTGAACCCAGTGTCAGCACTTGCGATACCAGTCTAGCTGGGATGTATTTAGTCACATAAGAGGAGCACTGGAACTGGACTTACTGCATCATTGAACCACAGCCTCAGAAGCGTGCCCTAAATGCAAGGAGATTGTCTTATGAGGCCATTTTGCCTCAATCTCTCCTTTTGGATCTACTCCACTTTGCCTGCAATGCTTGCATATTCACTGACTCACAGAGCATGAGAATAACTCTTCAATGAAGGGCTTAGGGAACTTGCTGGAGAGGGGAAACACATAGGTTCTAGCATGGCCTGAAGCGCTATAGCAAGTGGAATAGTGTCAGCAGGAGACAAGCTGCTTCTGGCCCCATAGTACTAACTGGCCTGCTTAGCCACCCATCATCTGAGAAGGACAGACATAGCAGTTGGGGTAATCAATAACCCCATCCCCTCCCTCTATCTGTGACCACTGTCCACATGGGAGATGGGTACTGTCTCATCCAGTGCTTTCCTACCCAGCCACTGTGCATGCATTCAGCTCTTTCCCAGAGCAAGCTGTAAGAGCCCTGTGACCCCAGGCTTGTGCAGAAACCCCGTAGTGAGAATCCAGACTGCAGCACTGCTGCTGCTGCACAGCCCGTTGCACCGTCACCTTCCTGCCTGCTGGCTGCTTCCTGCCTATGTTCTTCTTCCGTTTATGGCATTTGGTTTAAGCCTGCCATGTACCCTAGCAGGTAGCTTCCTCCAGTCCCAACCTCACTAGTAGCATTTGATTGACAAAATTAATGCATCAAGTCAGGATCTCCTTTGTGCCAACAGCAAACAAGCTGTCAGGATTAGTTTAAAGCTCCACCATGTTCGAAGAGGCCAGATAGGTACCTTCTTCCTTCCTTCCTTCCTTCCTTCTTTTCTTCCTTCCTTCCTTCCTTCTTTTCTTCCTTCCTTCCTTCCTTCTTTCCTTCCTTCCTTCCTTCCTTTCTTCCTCCACCTTTACACTCTCTTCCCTTTCTGTCAGGAACACTACTTGCTGCTGAACTAATGTTCGCAGTAGTTAAACATCATTTTTGTCAACAAACTGTCCTGCGACTTGCCTCAGGACTTCAACCATCCAATGCAAGCAATCTTATCCTCAGCATAGTAAGGAGTGATCTAGTCCCAGGTTTTTATTCAGTGATCTATCCTCTGCTTTGCTTTTGTTAATCGGGTAATTCAGACATCATAAGCAGCTTTCTGCTGAGAATCGGTATTCTTGACACTCAGCTAAAGCTACATTTTGTTTAAGCCACAGGCCAAAAGCCTTCTGAATCAATGGCTGTGCCTCCTTAACATTAGGTTTGGCTCCATAGGCTGTCTGTTGTCACTGGCTGTAGTCATGCCTATCCTTGGAAGTAAAATATTAACACATCTCTTTGGGAAAGGAAAATTCCAATTTAACTATAGCATTTTAAAATTTCTAAACAAAAGGCAAGGTGAACACCAGAATTAGATCCTTGCTCTTTTGTTTAGCTATTATTCCTGACTAAAAAGTTTCCTCAGAAAGTCACTGCAAAAGTTTTTCTGGTTCCATATCATAAAATCAATTACTGTTTTGAAAAACTGACATTGGCTGCTTGCTACCTGCTTTGTTGTCTACATCCTTCTGAAGACCATTAACAGAAGTCCTAGAAACCCCAGTCCTGTGGTGCATGTTTTCTTTCCCTTTTCAGGAGAGTTCCATTATTCCACTCTTGAAGGTTTTGATATTTTGTTCCTAATCCTGATTTAGAAGCATTTGCTAATAAATTGACAGGTTGTGACACATCCCAGTAATTTAGAGCTTTTTTACCTTAGATTCAGAGTGCTGCTTTTATGGTTTCAGGCTTTTTATTCACATAGCTCCCACCTTCAGTAGCTCTTTGAATGCAGTTGTCAAGACAGCTATGTTTGGTGTACATTCTTCCTGGAACTGAATTCAATGCTACCCAGAAAATTACCATTCTTCTGTCCACAGCAGGTTTCATTCTGCAATGGCTAACTTCTAAGGCTGGTGATTTCTCATCTTGCTAGCATCAAATAGATTCAAAATACTTACATAAGCGTATTTTTATTGATCACATTTGAAATTCATCCACTTCAGTGCGTTACTCTCTCTCCTTCCACACCTAACAAATCTAGGGTCATCATTTGCTCTGTGTTATGCCCCATGTGCCCTCTGGGAACATAAGGTCTGAGCATCTGCATCTAGCATATGGGAAACCAGTTGCAGTTACAGTCTTACTACGAGCGCTTAACATTTTCATCAAGGTATTACTTGGAGGCCCTAGTGACTGAAACTATATTCAGCTTGGACTTGCTCATATCTTATACTGAAAAGGCAGTGTGTACTCTAACTAATTAATGGAAGAACAAATTCTTTGCTGGATGTAGCCTGCCAGCAATGTAGTTTTGCTTGGTCTAAGATGGGAACCCCTGCACATCTTCAATAATATCTCACTACACTGAAGCATTTTTTTCTACCTTCACTTTGTAGATTCCTGCTCTACAGCTTACTTCCAAGGGAGGTTTGTGAAAGGCAACCACAATAACCAAGCCTATTGTCAGCCTGTGGTTGTAAATTGACCACATAAAGATTTATACCTACTTCATCCACAATTTATTTTTTTTAAGAAGGTGAAAAGCCACTGCTTTAAAGACTGGACACACTGTCTTTATGGAAATCATCATTATAAACTTTATTTTTTATATTCCACTGGTGAAATAACCAAAGACAGGAAGTGATGGAGAGCATAGAACAACAATAGTCAAGAACACAGAGAGGTTTGAAAGCAGATTCCACGGTTCGCTGGTCTTTGAAGTCAAGCAGAAATCACGGGCTGAGTTTTGGTTCTGCATAACAGTGCTTGAACCTGGAACAGAGGAATGGTAACCCTAACACTTACCTGATGCCAAGGAGAAACCCAAAATCTGTGCTAGGCATACATCTTCTCTTCAGCCTTCTTCCATAAGTACATCTTCAAGTATGGAAAAGGAAGCCTGTCTGCCGGGACCTCCAGTCCATCCCACATAGACCGCAAACCAGTAACCAGAGACAGCAACCTTTCAGCCACAGTTCACTTGGGGGACGCTTGAGGAGGGAGCCTGCAAATTCAGGCAGATCACCCATTCCTTTTAAAACCCACATATAGCAAGAACTAGTGGGATCTCTTATTGTCAAAGATTCCTGGTGATAGTGCACTGGGGGGAAGAAAAATACATTTTCCACAAATGTTACACATATTTTTTAAAATCCGATTGCTATTTTAAAGGCTAATTTAAAATATTATTGTAATGTCTAAGTTTTATACAGACCCTTCCACACTGTGTTCACATGTTCTTATATAGCTCATAGCATATGTGTGATTATTTTCCTATATGATAATAGGACAGTTGAAAGATGGTTTCATTTTACTGTCACATCACTAAGGGCTCCTGCTATGGAGTACCAAAACAGCTGTAATTCTCATATATCTTCTATTTGAGTTGCAATGAAATAACATTGACAGTTTGAGCATTACAACATAAATGGGAGATACTTTGTACTAGGAGAAGACAGTTATCCTAAATGGATATCATTATCTTTAGCTGTCACTCCTTAAATAGAAATTATCCTTAATATTTTTCAAAGAACACTGAAATTAAAAAAAAATAAAAGGAATCCTTCTCATCTCCGAATTATACTTTCAAAATTTTTATTTTTTTATTTTGCCTAAATTAAAAAAAAATATATATTTTCCTTAACTATTTTCACTGAAATATAACCTCTAAACTTTCCCCAGCTACAAAGATAACAAAGACATTCAATAGTATATTGCTCATCTTGCTGCCAACCATATTTTCTGTTGGTTTGTTTTTTGTGTACTACATGGAATATTAGCTTATAGTCTTAATGCTTTCTTTTGGAATAACATACCAGGCCAAATTGTGCATTTACTATGCATTATGCACCTACAGTAACTCACAGGTATTTTTAAGATATTATACATCACAAAATTGGGACAGATTCTGCAGTCTCCTACCTCTGTTTCATCCTACCTTCCCTTTTTTTAATGAGGGACATTAAAAGAATCACCTAAAAACACTACAACATGGTGAACTCTCACTTGGTTTTCCACTTCTCTCACACTTAACCTACTGGGCAAAGACTTCATCAATAAAATGTGTTGTGACAGACCTGCAGTGAACTCCCTCACAAAGCACTAAGATTAATCAGTTCCACAACACTCTACGCTAGAGAATTTGGATAAGCTTTAGAGGAAGCTGAAAAGAAGTTTCTTGTTTTGGTTTTTATTTCACTTTCATGTGGTATATAAGTTATTTATGCTATTTGTTCTGACACAATATTATTGTGCTTTCCCATGTCTATTTTTCTTATAGGTCTGTAGAGAACTGTTTGGCCTTGTACAATACCCACCACCCAAGAGCGGTGTGTGAGACGGGACAGGTGTATCTTATTCTGCATATAGAGGGGGGACTTCTCTCTTAGTGACTGTTGTAGCTGCTGACAAACACTGACAAGGGCAGGCCTAACCAGCTAGCTTTTTGCAAAGTTATGCCAAAACCAATCACAGAAGTTCTGTATGAAGCATTCATCTTCAGCCCCCCAGATGCCAAATACACTGGATTTTTTTTTCCACGGAGATTCTCCTAAACAAGCACACTATTCAGGTACAAGATAATTCATTTGTGTATCTTGATATTCCACGCACCTTTTCTGCTAATATTTCCTCCTCTCACCAACTAAAACTAGAATCCCAACATGTTTTAGATTGGATGTGTGGTTGACAGCTTAAGACAAAAACCCCCACAACCTCCAATTGCTATTTATGGTATGATTAGACAGGTCAAGTTTAATTTCAGCATTGTACATGAATCTGTTATCCAATCATTCTAATGATACACTGCGCAAACCAGCAGTGGGGCTGAGGATGGAAAAAAAATCTTGATTGTAACTTGTCTGCTGATGATTAGAGTTTGTTATGAAAGAATACTAACGCAGTCGTCATCCCTCTGCAAAGGTAGGGAACATCTGTGTCTTACTATTGTCACCATACCAGTAGCTGTGTGACAGATGAGTAGAGGTATGTCAGAAAGGATGTAGTGTTGCAGGAGGGATCATGTTTCCTCAGGGTTAAGAGAAGGGTATACTTAATCAAATTAGCACCTGAGGCCGCACCTCGAATAGTTTGTTCAGTTCTGTGCCCCTCACTACAGGAAAGACATTGGAGTGCTGGAGCAGGCCCAGAGAAGGGCAACAAAGCTGTTCTGAAGCACAAGTCTTATGAGGAACAGCTGAAGGAACTGTGTTTTAGTCTGGAGAAGAGAAGGCTCATGGGGGACTTTATCTCCCCCTACAACTACCTTACTGGGGCATAGCTTCCTGGATGGCACACATGCCCTGCCACACACCCTACCAGGGCCTGAGCACCTCCCTGCAAACAGCTCTTCAGTCAGTGAGATGCACTCTTGATAAGGGAGGCAGCACTGCCAGGTCATGACAGCAACAGGCTGAATCAGTGCAGCCAGATCAAAACGTCAACACAGCCATCACACGAATTTGTCACATCTGCATGCTAAAGTTTCTTACAGGAAAGTGAAACATGCCAGTCCAGAGCCGCTCTGTATGTCTGCTTTGCCACTTTGAGGCTCTTTGGGATGTCTGCCTATCATCTATGGGAAAAAATCCCTTTCCCAACACTGACTGTCAGCAGTCAACAGCGTCAGGCAGGAGGATGGAAACACTTGTGCCACAGCAAAACAGAGCCTCTGTGTGTAGCTGTCCAACGTCTGCACCCGACCACCTCTGTTTCCAGCATACCTCATGCTCCTGAATGTGCCAAACACAAGATTTGGCTCTAAGAGCTGACAGTCCCTACGTAACTTCTAGAAAAACATAAACTGATAGATCACATCTTCTTTTTTTAATAATCCCCACTTATTCTGTTCACAGAGCCAGGCACTGGTGTGCAGTCACCTCAGAATAAAACAAACTCAGTCTTTAAAATCACTTGCTATTTCTGTGCTGGCTGTATAACTTCTGAGCTGCTGCCTACCTTTGTCCACCCCAGCGCTACCCACAACAGACCCCACACCCAAAATGTTGACAAGTGAAGCTGGGTCCTGAGGCTCTGAGGAGCCAGGGTCAGACTAAGGCTGGCTCCAGGCATGGCTCTGCTGGGGCTCCCACCGTAGCCTAGGCACAATCCCCCTCATCCCAGCCTCCCCAGCGGCAGAACATGTCCCAGCACCTTAACTCAACTACAGTTAGCAAACACTTGTTAATTACCTGCGTATTTCAGCTATTAAACAGTTTATTCTCCATAGAGTATTTACCTATCTGACCCACAATGGTGCAGCAAAAACTGATTAAAGATGTAAAGCGATATGAGTCTGCAACCTCTTTTGGGGGAGAAGGGAAACAAGGTCACTCAACCCAGACACACCACCTCAGAAAACTGAACAGGAATGTTCTGCTGCTTCCCTAGTGTCACCCCCCCTCCCTCAAACAATATCCAGCTCCTCAACATACAAGATTACCGCAAGACCCCCCAAGTACGAGCCGTTACGCTGTGTACTTGGAAACGCTGGCAAGGAGGGGCATTTGGTGCAAGGAGGCTGACGCGGAGCTTTTTCCGCAGACCTCCCGCCTTCATGAGAGCAGGAGCAGGGTGAGCTACCCGCCCG
>JANRGW010005490.1:0-15398 GCA_024733675.1 Psilopsiagon aymara
GGAGGTGATCCTGCCCCTCTACTTTGCTCTTGTGAGACCTCACTTGGAGTATTGTGTGCAGTTCTGGTGTCCTCAACTTTTCATTGAATACAAAAAATGTAAATAGAAATCTGCTGACAGAAAAAAAAATTATTTGGGAGTTCAGCAATCAATACCTTCTGGAAAATTATTTCTAAATAATTCAAAAATTTTAGGAGATAGGGAAAATTGAATTTTTCCATTAAATGATGAACAGCAGTGTACCCAGACTCTTGTCCATTCCTTTTATGATGGTTAATATTCTATGTGTGAAATCCTAACCCAATTAAACTCAGTGACAAAATTTTCTCTGTCATCACCATTTTTTTTCCTAATTGCTCTTTCCCTGTCGTAACAGCTATTCCTTGGAGAACAAATAGAGTTTAAAGTTTCTTTAGAGGCAAAAACTTAATAAGTTAACCAGGTCCAAAACACATGTAATTTGGTATTGCATCTTTCTCAGAAGCAAAATACATCTGTAGTAAAACATTCAAAGTTTATCTGCAAAGCTTTAAACACACAGTTGTAAAGCTAACTTCTAAACATGAACCCCAAAATTTAACTGAAGGAATATTAAGATTGCAATAGAGACAAAATCCAGGATTTTGAAGATTTTATGCCATTTAGTGCAACATCACTTTTTGTGCCATCATCGCAACATACGCATTATGATGCACTGCAGGATTTTTTTCTGTTTCTAAGAAGCACACTCTTCCTCATGCAGTGGATGAAGTGATCAACATATCTACTCAGGTATTCCTTTTCTTCTTGATTAACATGTGTCCCTGTCATTGCCCATGCATCATATCCTGATGAAAAGACAAGAGAAATATCTTTCCGCCTGGTTCACCACTTACTGCAGCAGATTGATTTTCACAATTATTATTGTCTCAATTTTACAGAGAACTTAGACAAAAAGTATGCATGCTTGTAGGAGTATTGCATATGATACTGGATAATTTTCTATGCCATGGAACTCTGTTCTCGGTCTCCAATGACTGTAGTGGGAATTTAGGCATTTAGCACACCTACAGGCTCGTATGTATAGACGCTGTCACATAAATAATCCAAACTGAGTTGAAGATATGTACTGCTGCCCCAAGCTAGTGAGCAAGCTTCTTATTTATCCAAAGCTAACTAGAGAGGCTTGGCACTTTTTAATACCATCTGAAGCCTAGGCAGAAAGACAGCAAAGCCTTCTGACAAAAAGGGAGAGGTTTGGTGGTATCTCTGTGGTTTTGAAGGCCCTTTCAGAGGATTATTTTGAAATGACAGCACCACTTTCTAGAAGTAGCAATTGGTTTTAATACTTGTTTTGGGCTTCTATAAAACCTTTGCAGCAACCTGGAATACATGAGTTTATTTCCATCTAGGAATAGAAAGGCATCTTTCTATTGAGATATCTTGGGTAGAAATATTGCAATTGCAGTGATGAAGGCTGCAAAATCAAGCCACTAATAAATCAGAAAATTCCAAATTTAAATCTACTTTTTCAAGGCTAATAGGAATCACAGGTTAGGTCATAGGAAACTAAAAGGTGCACTTGGCTTTCAGATTTGCTTAAATTGTCGTGAACAAGTCACATTGGAAAAAAACCTACCAGATTGTCTTTCTGTAAAATGGAGAAAACAGCATCTTCTGCAAAACACTTCTTCTAGCTATAACATGATCACCTTCCATTATGAGCTCTAAAGGAGGCAGGGCTCTGATACCAATTTTCTCCTTATATATAAAGGTGAGTATGCTGTCTCTTGTCATTCAGCCTTCTTCACTAGCTTATAAGGGCCACCTGGGTCTGACATTTTCTACTGATGGACTCAGAATGCAGCATGAGCTATCTGCTAATATATAGATACATATCATAACTTTAAAAACTGTGAAGAGCAATAATGGATGCAAAGTATTATTAATTAAGAGGTATCACAGATCATGTTGACAGCACAGACATTTAAAGGGAACTTCAACAGCAGTGGGCAATAACATTCTCATGCCTATGAACTCAGACATCCCTAGATTCCAATAAGAATAACAATGAGGAAATCCATTTGCTGATCTCTAAAATGACCTCTTCAATCATGCTTGGCAGACCTGCAAAAAGAGGAGAAAGAAAAGTTGTAGGAAGTTTGTAGCCAAAATTTGCAGCTAGATAAAGGTAAGCACAGCAGATGTTGTCAGCACTTTTTCTCATGGGTTTTTATTTACCCATCCACTATTTTTCTGTCGAGCCTATAAGCCAACATTCAAGGGACCCACTAAAATTGCCAGTGATGCTTTCCTAAGTCTGGTACTTTCAACAATCAGGTGTTAACAACACATAAATACATACCACTGTGGGATAAATTTAGATCCTAACAGAACCCAACTGCAATAATTGAGGCGGAACTAATGTCTTTTGTGATTTCTGCAGGGTAGGCTAAACTAAATGCTTTACAGAGGAGGAAAGGTGCATCAGGGACATTTCTTCATACAGAAATATGTAAGTTCAGACCACGATCATTTTAAACATTAGTCATTCGAGCCCAGATAGCTCAGTTAGCAAGTACAAGGCACAGCTGAAAAGCAAGAGAAAGCTCCTATTAATCATGTTTTCAATTACCAGTAGTATGAGGCAGATTTACAGACCCTCATGCAGTTTTACAAAGGGTTTCAAATGAATGCATGGCACTGAGGCTGTACTATCGTAAACATGGGCTTTGCCGTTATTAGTATAAGTCTGCAATGTGAAAATTTTTTGTCCTCGCCTTGGCCTGAGCTGACCTTAGCTTGCTTTATTAATTGTGTAGTGGTCAACTGACTAAAGCCTGTCCTGTTGTAACTTCATCTCTGAAAATATTGCACATGGCAAAGGCCAGGCAAACCTAGGGAGTCATCACTGGAGAAAAAACAGCTCTTTGTATCAGCTGTGGTAGGTGGAGACTACTGCACAGATTTCATATTTCACTTGGGAACCAAGGAGAAGCAGGGAGATCTTGCTAGCAAACCATGTGAAATAAAGCCAAGCAGACCCAAATAATTCACAGACTACTATTGATGAGACATCTCTATATTAATTTGGACAATAATTATATTTTTGTAACAAGGTTAATAATTTTGACTGCTAAAATATTAATTTGAATAGAAGTAAATACTTAGTTTCATGTATGCGGTATGTTCACTTCTGCTCACAACAATATTTGCAGTGTATCAAGACCATTTACTACCAAACCTATGTCCTCCTGGACCATCATTGTCAATTTGTATAAATATAAATAATAAATATAAACACATTCCTGCTGAATTAGCCAGAGCACACAACACAAACTTTATACCAGATATATATTGTTATGCTGGCTTTATGTCAGCTGTGGTTGGACAGATGACATGATAAAGCCTGTCAACAGTACAAAATTAACATACCAGAAGTTCTGAACTAATTTGAAGCTTACATAGGATCAGCACTTTCCCCCTTGCAGCTGCAACTGTTTGAACAGCTCCTGGGAACCTGAAGACAGGCTTTCCTATGTCATAAAATCATGGCCTTGGAAACTCCGGTGTTGCATTTTTGATTGATATCCTGTCTCACATCCTTCACAACTCATGTAGGCTCTAAGGTGTTCATATGACAGAGAATGCTCCTAGGATCCAATAAATAAGGTATATTGCAGTGAATATGCTGATTATTTTTCTCCTTGGTGCTTACATCAATCACCTTATCTTCCTTTCTTTTTCTCTTCTCCCTTCCCTCTCTATTTATCATTCTCCTTGATTTTCTTCTTTCTGGTTTTGTTCTTCACTGCTTATCTCTTGGTTATTTCTCTTCCTTTCTCTTGCCTTCCCTGCTTTTTGACGGATCTTCCTGCTCTGGCTTTCCTACAACTCACTCCACACCTCGTCCTTGCTCCTCTCTCTCTGTATACCAAGCCCTGCAGACTGCCCATCAGCATCCTTTGCGAGCAGGGGCAGAGCAGGGTAATGGAATAACACGCTGGTTCCTGTATCAAATAAGATGCTCATGTTTATAGAAATAATAGATGCAAGGATAGCTTTGCTTTGACTACGAAGCTGTAAGTGGTGCTAGAAGTTTAGCACTTTCATTTTCTCCTAAATGAGTAAATGGGAGGTAAATAATAGAGTTTAACATAATGATTTCAAATATATTGTAATTTGAGTGCATTCAATAAGCACCTGTGAAAAAATGTGTAAGAAAGTAGTAATTATTTGAGATAGCTCAAGCTGGTAATATAAAAATGTAATAATTTGAAATTAAAAAAATAGAGAGAATAATAACAAAAAATAAATAAATAAATAAATAAATAAGATATTGCAGAGCAGAGGAGAAACCCCCAGTTTGCATATACTTGTAATCACATGAATCGATCTTAGCTGTCCAAGGGTGGAATTTACAACCAGAAAAAAGGTTAGGAAAGTGAAAAATAAAACCAACAGGACTCCCATTAAGGCTGTACTAAATGAGGTGGGATACTGACCCTGTGAAAACTCTAGTTACCTTTTCACTGCTGGATGTACCGTTATATCTCTGAACAACTTTTGGTTACCTCCATGAAGAGAGCTGATGACTTTGGTTCAGGCTGTAAAGGAAAGTCAGCCAAAGCACACAGAAAGTTAAGAAGAATGACAAGAAGTTTCTGTTTTGGTTGGTTCACTAGGACTTAAAAGGAGATTTTTCATATGGTTAATTTTTTCACAAGAGAAAAATGGCATTTTAGGGTTGCTAATATATCCAGAGGGCTAACAGGGTGAGATTGCAAGATCAGCAGCAGAGAACAATAAAATAATACAATACTTGCTGATAATGTACAATAAAAAATTCTTTTCAGGTGGCAAACCTTCATTTATATGAAAAAAGATGATATATCCCAAGGGGATCATTTCATACTTTGTGGCTGTCAAATGACGGAAGACACTCAGGGACTCTATTTTCATCCTTTCTTTCCCTTAGCAGCAAGTGAGCTTTCAAATCACCAGTCCCCTTTCCTGAGCTACTTAATCCAGATCATAACTACAGTATTTTATTGCTGCCTTGATCTCTCAAGCTTCAGTATAAGAAGCTCATTTCTCAAGCCCCTTGTTCCACTGTAGTCCAGAGACCCAACCAAGGTACCTAAATAAGGAGCCAGGTCGTCCTTGTTGTCCATTATATCCAATGAGAAATACAGACAAAGATGACTTACGTCTTAAATTGGCTAAATCACCTTTAGCATGTCTCTGTGAGAAACTACAGAGGAGCTGTATTCCTAATTATTGCTTGTGATTGCTTAAAATTAGGATAAATCAGGGATGAAGGAGGACCTGAAATAAACATGGTGCTGTAGAAAGATGTGTCAAATAAGCAATGCCCCTCAGGGATTTTACAGCCCTGCCTGCTGGGAGATGGATGTGTTGTCTTGAGACCCGATTCAAAGCACGTTGAGGTAAACGAGCTTTGATTGATTTCAGTGGAGTTTAGCCTCTGCATCCCTGTGGGGTGTCCACAGAGATGATACAGCACCTTTCACTTGTCAGAAGAAGTGAGGTGTGACTGGCTGTCTAACCTGCAGACGTCGTCTTTCACGGCTGACATCACTTGTCATGGGCAAAATGCATTTCTCCATGAAATTTGCACTTGCGTGTTCTGTTCTATTTCATGTCATACTTGCTCTCCTGCCTAAGCAGCCCATAATCCTCAGCAACATCTACATGCTGTTTGAGCTGCCTGAATATTCTCCTGACCTTTCTCAAAGGCAGGAAGCAGCTGTACTGCTGCATCCATGCTGACAACTTTAGTCTGAGTTTTACATCTGCTGTTATCTTGCCAGCTACTTTTCATTATTCTTTCAGAAAGAAAAACAACTGCGTGCCTTATTCAAAATCAAATTATCACAGTTTGGATCACAACTGGTTTACTGAGCTTGTACAAAACCTCGTGTTTGTGGAATGCAAGGTAGAAGGAGGACAGAGAGAAAAGCAAATGCTTCATTGGTTTATTTCTCCACAGTCTTCTAATTAAAAAAAAAAAAAAAATGATAGCACTGTTTAAATGCTGGATCTGATCAACTACTGAACTGCAGAGGTGCAAAGAGACCAGAATTAATCTGCAAAACGTTTTTTTGCTATGGAAAACTTGGTAACATACACTATTATTGCTTCTTCTATGCTTACGTTTCTAGTTAGGCTGAGGCTCTATTCTTCCACACATCAAACTTATATTGGCATGTTTCAGCAAAAACCCTCTCAGCCACTTCAGAAAAGACATCAGACAAAAGTGGATTGTTTGCCCACTCCAGCGCGAGCAGGCTTTGCTCTGGTACTTAACAACGTTTTCATTCACAGTTATTTTTCAATCTTGAAAAATATTCTTCTAATGTTTCATGTGAAGGGTGCGGGTTTGTTTTTTTTTTTTTTTTTTTTGTATAGAAGAGTTTACATTTTTAAGAAAGTAAACTGTAACAATCAGAATTTAACCATCTCTCTTATTTAAGGTAACAAGCACTTGGGAATAGCAGTGATTCACATAGGTTTGACAACAGAAAAGAAAATAAGTGGAACTCAAGAAACATAGATTATACTGAGCACCATGCACTGCTAAATAGAAATAACTGAGCTAGCAAAATCGCTGCAAAACTGAATCCTGATTCTTCTAGTGTGGTACTTTTCCTGGTCTAATTCATCTTTGTAACGAGCGCAAATGAAACAGAGGAAAGAATTTGTGCTTTGTGCTTGCACATTTATATTGATTCATGTATGGAACATATAGAATCATAGAATAGTTAAGGTTGAAAAGACCTTAAGATATATATGGCCATGGCTTGTGCAGTAGAGACTGACCCTTGTACCAAATTCAAATTCTGGTAGGAGTTTTATGCTTGCATACAGGCTGCTACTAAAATGTAATTTTGTCTGTCCCATTGAAAGTGAGTATCTCCACTACAGTCCTTTCCCAACTCTGTCACTGGAGGCTTATTATAGTCATATACATTTAGTCCCATTTCTCCAATTTTTTATAAAAATGAAAGTCTGAACAAATCCTTTCTCTCCATTTAAACAGCCAGGATCACCTCTTGGGCCCTCATCTGTGCTGTAGCTTTATGACCACTTCATTTTTAGCAATACTGAATTTGTGTGCCCAGGATTTTTGCCAGATTTTGTTTTCTTTCCTCCTCCACTTTCAGCCTCAATCTCTTGACCTGGCAAACACACTATTCCTCTCTTCACTTCCAGTCCTGCTTTCCCCACAGTCTGCAATACAAGCTTCCACCATATAAAACACACATCTCATCCCATGCCCTAGGCCATGTTCTCATGTGCTGTTTTCTGGTCATTCATACTTTCCTGTGTTGTTTTAACCTCTTGGAATACAGATAAATTAGAGTCTTTCTCCAGGATTCTTGGGCCCAGCAAGAAAGTTGCTACCAACCCAGCACACAGGAAAGAAAAGACCCTTGAGTTTCGAAGCCAGGGCTGGCACAATAACAGTAGGTCACATCTACAATTTTAAGCATAATTTCATTCCATCACACGTTAAACCTGCCATAGCTGGGATTTTGGGAGACTTTATCCTGCAAAGCTGTAGAAAGAGGATGTTTGTAAGGCATAAGCTAATTGTGGCTTTTCAAAAGCCAAAGCTGAGCAGCTTTTTCCAGAGACAAAAGGCACGTGCCTGCCAAACACACAAATGCATATGTATGGGTCTTCTAGAAAATAAAAACCTAGAAAATAAAAAACAAACAAAAAAAAGGATAAATCTTTTAACATGAGCAAAACAAATGTATTTTTCCATTACTTTAATGTTACCAAACCATTTACGAGTTGATTTAAAACTAAATTCATCTCTTGGGCAGAAAAAAGCATTCAGCATAGAAAATTTGAGTTGAAAACAGCTAAATCAAGGAAGGCTTGTAAGCAGCTGAAAAAAAGTCTTCTAATAGGAATTATAAGGCATACTGATTGCTAACCGATGCTAACAACCCCAATTCTACTATTTTTCTTGGGTTTTTTAATTATCATCTGACACTAAATGCAGACAACATTATAAGATGATAAAAAGAGGGTGTGAGAGGCTCACATAATATCATAACTGCTAGGCTTTCATAAATTACTGGGAAGGACTGGCTGAAGCAGGAGATAACCTTTTCTTTGTCAGGGTATTGATGAAATAGATAGCCACATACTGAGTCTAATTTGGGAATCTGGAGATGCTCAAGTAACTGTCAAAACAAAATGAGAAATAGAGGAGGAAATATTGTTCCAAAGCCTGTTCATTGATTTAAGCATTTTTGGTGCCAATAGGAATAATAATGAAAGCCATCTGCTGATCTCTGCAATGAATTCTTTATCTACGCTTGAAAGACTTGTGCAGAGATGGGAAGCTGTATGTGAGGCTGTAGACAAAACAAGGTGTGTGGCAAATGTTCAGGATGCTCACTCACCAGAATCCAACTGCCAGGTTGTTATGATTCCTCCAGAGACTGGAGATCAGCTTCTTGTGGAGATACTGTCATCAGAGCTAACAACACATTTCTGAATCTTTTGATTTAATTCATCAGCTATTAGCAGAGACCCTGTGAACTTCCTTCTTGCTCATTTACCCATCCCACATTCAAACCTTTTGTTTGGACCTTGCAAGTCAGATTTGGCCTAGACACAGCTCTTTGAAAAGCCCAGGGCTACAAACTGAAACAACTGATTTTGCATTGGTGGTGTTCACTGATGCATTTGCCTTTCTAGATCACAGCTCTCTGCTTGGTCACTTGTAGCAAGTCCTCTAGGTGGCTAAATTGGGTTTGTTGGTGTTTTTTATTTCTACAGGTTTTCTTGTCAGTAAGATGTTTGAAGATTATCTGGAGAGGAAGCTAGCAGAGATGCTTTTGTGCTATTACCAGCTGCAAAAGGGGCTTGAGTTCTCCTTTGGAGAAGAAATGGTGCCCTTCAGAGATTAAAGGGTCAATCTGTACCATATGGTTGCTGTCCTGTATCTAATTTTTAAACAGGCCTCCGATGGCAGAAGAGCTTTTCACGGCAAAAAAGCAGCAGAAGTGGTTAGAGGAGCACTCATCAGCTAGCAGAAGTTTGGGATTCTTTTGAGCAGAGACTGGGGATCCTGACACTTGCTAAGTAAGCACAACCCTGTCACTTGTCCCATCTCTGCCTGAGAAGAGCTGTATATATTTCAGCATTTTTCCTCCACAAATTCCTTTCAAGGGTACTCAGTATTCAGTAAGAGACTACGCACATCTGCTGTTCCAAGAAGCAAGTTTAATTGCTGATGGGATTTTTTCCCACTAGCATTTCAACCCATCTGCATGTTGCGATTACTGAAGCCTAATTTTGTTTTTGTCTACTTCAACCTTTTCAAGTGATATTCATTAATCCCATCTATGGCATCTCTAACATGTGGGAAATCTGCCTAGAGTAATTACAAAGTATTTCCTCTGCACTTAGTTCTCATATAAGAGCATGGGAAGATAATGAAGGCTGATTGTAGTGTCATCATTCCATTGAGGAAATGAATGATGCTGTTCAAATAACAGCTGGCTTGTTACATAAAAGAAATGACAGATCAGAATAATAAAGGCAAACTCCCCTTTAACAGATCTTTCTAATTTGAACATCTCAAATAATTGCCTGGAATCCTGGAAATACAGAATGTAGTACAAAAAAGGCCCTTAAGTATGCTCGTTCTATGGCTGTGTGTATACATATATATATAGACTTATACACTTATACATACATGCCTACAAACATATAGTATTTTTCTTCTTAATTTCATATTTTATATATATATTTATGTATGTATGTATTTCAGTGAGATAGCAACAATCACCATAGAGAATTGTATGTTTTAATCTGTAATATCCATCCTGGAATACAGAATACAATTTGGGAAATTTCTTTTTACTGTTAACTGACCTGAAGCAGGCATTTAGGAATGGGAATGAGATGTATTGTAATCGAATTTAAAATGCAAAGAGAATTTCACCATATAATAATAATTTACACTATGGTGATATTGAAAAAAAAGATCTTGTGATGCCTTTGATCTCTAGCATATATATATATGAAAACCAACATGGTTTTCTATTTTATATATACTTTCAACATTATTTTTATATCTACAAATGTCATGCGTATAAAGAAAATGAAAACCTTAGTTGATAAATGTTCCATTTAGAAGTGTCCGGTCCTCCATTTGCAGTGCTCAGCTCATTCTCTGAGAAGAGAAAGTGCTGATGTCACTGTGTCCTTCAGCCTGAGGGTGCATTCCTAGATAGTCTTTCAGTCTAAACCCTAGAGCTTAACTCCTTCAATAAGGAAAGGATAACATCATATGGCTTTATCAGACTACAATATCTGATTGCTAATTGGAGTTTGAAAGAAAGGCTAATAACAACCAAAATGTGATGCCTTTCAGGTCTAAGAATTTCATTGAATAATTCAAGGAAAATGTCATTCAGCTCAAGATGTGACCTCAGATGATATAGACGATAAAGCTAATAGAAATATTGTATGATATTCTATGATTCTATGATTAGGGTAGAATGAGGCACCAGGTCTTTGAGAACTGATTTTCTTAGCAGCACCAGCCATATTCCTGAACAGCAGACTTAGGAAACATTATTCATGTACTCCCATTTTATGTTTTCAAGCTGTGGCAACTGCCATAAGTGGGGCTCTTGGGATACAAAAATAAAATGAACCCAAGCAAAAGAACCACAGAATAATATCCAGCCTCCTATTCCAAGCAGCATCTACTGGGATTAACTCCAGGGGTGGAGACAGCACAACCTGTTTGGGCAACATGTTGCACTGCTTGACTGTTCTAATAAAAAACTGCATTTTGTATTTACACAATTAATGTTTGCAAGTGGGGTAGCATAAGCTGAAATCAGTGCTTCGAACTTTAAACTGAACTAGAACATAAAATCCTCTTAGGTCAATAAAGTAGTTTAAACTGAGTGCATGCAAATTTTTCATGAAAGGCTAGCTTCAGGAAATGGTGGAACAAAAATGTAACTTGATTCAATTAGATTTTTAGTTTCATTCACAAATGAAGAAATAGGGAACTGTATTGCTGTAGTAACAAAATACCATACGTTATTCCTATATAAATTTGAAAACGTAGTGTTCTCAAATGAAATTAAAACCAGAGCCCAGGAGCACAAACCATTAAAGTAGTACTTTTATAATAGGAAACTGATAATTTTCTGACCAATTGGATTTGCCTCCAAATTAAAAGATGGTTAAAAGGGATATCTAGCCCTGAGGATGATTTTTGAGAAGTATCCTGAAAGCATATCCAGAACTGAAAATTATCTCAGAGCCCAGTTTTTCTCTGAGAACCACACATGCAGCTTTATAGAAACAATGTGTTGTTTGATAGCTCAGGGCATAATTCCTTAAAAAAAAATATGTTTGTGTAGACAGAGAAGTAAGCTCTGCTGCACATGTGAACTGATACTGCCGGTTGAAAACATAGCTTCTAAAAATGTGGTATACTCCAGACTTTGGGATTAAATTTAGCAAAAGGCCTTTACTGAAGATCATTTTATACAGCAGAGGGATATCTGCATGCATTTAGAACTGAATTCGGCAAACCCTAGTTGCTAACTGTGCACATGCTGAAAGCCCTCTGACCTAAATGCTTCTTATTACCAAACTGAGACAAACTGCAAATCTGAGCCTAAATTTGGCTGGAGACAAAATCTTTGGGAAAATAGCCTGCAATCTTTTAGTTAGTGGACAGCATTTACATTTAGAATTTCAGCATGTCAGTCGTGCATCAGATGAAACTGGGTTTTTAATGGCAGCTCAAAATGTCTTTTATTAGCAGCAGACATCTTGCAGCTCCCATCAAAGTACCAAATCATGGAGATTGAAGGAGAACCTCTTCTACTGCTTATTTTTTTAAAGTCTGAATCTTAAACTGTGGCTTGTGTTAGAAATCACATCAGACTTTAAGAATTTGGGGGATTTCAGGGAGGGATAAAAGAAGGAAATTTAAATTCAAAATTTTACACCTGACCTGCTCTCATTGATGTCACTGGAATTTTTTCAGACTTAAGTGTGGCACGATGTGTACAAAGGAACTATGCTGAGTGAACTTTCACAGATGATTTGGGCTCTCATCTGATGTACATTTTTAATTTTCAGTAACAGGGATAGACCACGTGTTCTTTTCTCTGCAGACATTTGACAAGGGTAGGAATTTTATATTGAGTTTCATATTAAAAAATTAAAGTATAAAAATTCATATTGAGTGTCATATTAAAAATTCAGAATTTAGCTCTGTTAGTGAATAATTATATCAAGACCAAGAGAATTAAGGAGATAGATGTGACATATTTTATTTCTTGATAAATTTTTAAGTCTTTAAGAATAAAAAGACATTTCACTGCTATTTCACCTCTAGCAATTAAAAGTTCTTAGAAATTTTATCCACGCATCCTCATCACATATTTCCAGTTCTCCACATTTTTTCCAGATCCAAGTGATGAGCTTAGCATATAAAAGTAAAATATTTGGAAAGCAAAAGATGCCAAGTGGCCTTAACAGGAATGACACCAGCCAATTCTGACTGGTAAAATCTCCATCTGCTCCTGTGTCAACAGCATGCTCCCATCAGCTACAGAGTAATCAGTGCTTGAATGGTATTTCCAGCTGACCAAGGAAGTAACTACCAAAGCACACCCTGTTTCAGCTGCTAGCAAATCACCAAGGAGTGCCTGACTGTCACATAAAAAGAAATTCATGCTTTGTGCATTGCTAAATTGGTAAGCACTACCACTTCTGCACTGGAATAAACAAGCATGGAAAAGATGGGGTAGGGAGAGAGAAGAAAAGAGGAGAAGCTCTTTGTCGAATTGCTTTCATTTAAATTAGACTCTTCCCAGACCACAGTTATATTACAGTCTGGATTTGAGGGTTACAGTTATGATATTATTGGACAAAAACTTTGAAACTTTTAGTAAAATTTTCAGAAAACCCAAAAATAATTAAGTACATGCAGCTAAGGTGAAACAGAAATAAGGTCCTCAACTCTTTTAGGTCAAAGATGTGCATTTAATAAAGCAAAACCATGTAAATATGTCTTGTTTAGGTACCAAAACGATGTAAACCTTGGATCCAAAATCAAATGCTGCTTGAATTTTCTTCAAAAGAGAAAATAGTTTTTCACTTTGGATTTCTGCAGACATTTCTTGTCCTGCCCTTGGTTATTTCCTCCCCTGTCTGCCCTAGTCTGAGAACTTTTCTGCCTAAATCACTCCTACATTCTCAGTATAACTCAGACACAATCTCGCCTCAGCAAGCACAAGGCAGCACTGTTCCTGTCCTCATTAAGTGCTGGAAGCAAAATGGCTAAGGTCCAGCTTGAGCAATCTGGCTTCTGGGACCCTGGGTCCTTTTCAGTACCACAATTTCCACAAGGAGATGGGTGAACTAAGGGTAGCCTGCAGCCTCTCACAGCACTCTGTAACAGCAGCAATCAAGTACTTTAAATTACTGCAAAAAGGGAATTCCAGCCACTAGTTGCCTGCACATAAAGTATTTTTTCACCCTTATAATTTTTCTCATGAAAGCAAGCCATGTGTGCTTCCAAAATGTCTGCATAACCTAGTGGGTCACCTATCTTAAGGAGACAATCTCCAGTAATGGACTGCAGATAGACAGAGGCCAAGGTCATGGCAATGAGATGCCCTTGTGCTGACCTTTTATTATTAGCTGGATCGAGTGGCACCTGCTCAGATCCTGCTCTATGCTGCACGTCCCTTAGAATCGTAGAATCATAGAATAGTCAGGGTTGGAAAGGACCTGAAGATCATCTAGGTCCAGCCCCTCACACTAAAACATGTCACTCAAGGCTATGTCCAACCTGGCCTTGAAAACCGCCAGGGATGGGGCATCAACAACTTCCCTGGGCAACCCATTCCAGTGCCTCACCACCCTTACAGTAAGGAACTTCTTTATATCCAATCTAAATTTTCCCTGTTTAAGTTTGAACCCATTACTCCTTGTCCTATCACTACAGTCCCTAATGAAGAGTCCATCCCCAGCATCCCTATAAGCCCCCTTCAGATACTGGAAAGCTGCTATGAGGTCTCCACACAGCCTTCTCTTCTCCAGGCTGAACAGCTCCAGCTTTCTGAGCCTATCGTCATACGGGAGGTGCTCCAGTCCCATGATCACCCTCCTGACAATCCTCTGGATTTGTTCCAACAGCTCCATGTCCTTTTTATGTTGAGGACACCGGAACTGCACACAATACTCCAAGTGAGGTCTCATGAAAGCAGAGTAGAGGGGCAGGATCACCTCCTTTGACCAGCTGTTCAAGCTCCTTTTGATGCACCCCATGATACAGTTGGCTTTCTGGGCTGCAGGAGCACACTGAAGGCGGCTCATTTTCATTTTCATTTTCTCATCAACCAACACCCCCAAGTCCTTCTCCACAGGGCTGCTCTTAATCTCTTCTCTGCCCAACCTGTAGCTGTGCCTGGGATTTCTCTGACCCAGGTGTAGGACCTTGCACTTGGCATGGTTAAACTTCATAAATTTGGCATCAGCCCACCTCACAAGTGTGTCAAGGTCCCTCTGGATGCCATCCCTTCCCTCCAGCGTATTGACCAAACCACACAGCTTGGTGTTTTTTGCAAACTTGCTGAGGGCATACTCAATCCCACTGTCCCTGACACCAACAAAGAAGTTGAACAAGACTGGCCCCAACACCGATCCCTGAGGGACACCACTCGTTACTGGCCTCCAGTTGGACATTGAGCCATTGAGCAAAACTCTTTGAGTGTGGCCATCCAGCCAGTTCTTTATCCACTGAGTGGTCCACCTATCAAATTGATGTCTCTCCAATTTAGAGACATGGATGTCATGTGAGATAGTGTCAAACGCTTTGCACAAGTCCAGGTAGATGACATCAACTGCTCTACCTCCATCCATCAGTTCTGTATCCCCATCCTAGAAGGCCACCAGATTGGTCAGGCAGGATTTCCCCTTAGTGAAGCCATGCTGGCTGTCTCCAAGCACCTTGTTGTTCTTCATGTGCCTCAGCACGCCTTCCAGGAGAATCTGCTCCAAGATTTTACCAGGCACAGAGGTGAGGCTGACTGCTCTGTACTTCCCTGCTCATCCATTTTCCCCTTCTTGAAAATGGGGGGTTTATTTCCCTTTTTCCATCGTCGGGAACTTTACCTGACTGCCATGATTTTTCAAATACGATGGCCAGTGGCTTAGGAAACCTCATTTGCAGCTCCTTCAGGACCCACGGATGGATTTCCTCAGGTCCCATGGACATGTATACATTCAGGTTCTTAAGATGGTCTGGAACCAGATCCTCTCCTACAGTGGGCCCAAGGTCTTCATTCTCACAGTCCCTGTGTCTGCCTTCCAAGACTTGGGTG
>JANRGW010005492.1:18785-60547 GCA_024733675.1 Psilopsiagon aymara
ATGAGGAAGAAATTCTTTACTGTAAGGGTGGTGAGGCACTGAAATGGGTTGCCCAGGGAAGTTGTGAATGCTCCATCTGTGGCAGTGTTCAAGGCTGGGTTGGACAGAGCCTTGGGTGACATGGTTTAGTGTGAGGTGTCCCTGCACTTGGCAGGGGGGTTGGAACTAAATGATCTTAAGGTCCTTTCCAGCCTTAACTATTCTATGATTCTACGATTCTTAAAAAAAAGAATACCCCCAGAATATGGCTGTGGCTTCCCTAAAAACAGTTTTGTGCTCTGATCAGAATTCTTTGACTTGGCTTAAAAATTGATTTTTCTGTGTCTGGTGTCTTTAAAGGCCATTGGCTTTTGTGTGTGTTTGTTTTTTAGTTGTTTTTGTTGTTGTGAATTTTTTTTTTTTTGTGACTGAGATGAAAACAAGCAAACGCTGTGCTGAACTGCTCAATATAAAGCAACAGATTTCTTCATACAGGTCAAGATCATGAGGTGCATCTAGACCATCAGAAGATTTCACTCTGATTTTACTGTCTAAAGAGCAAAGTGAAGGCATGAGGCACGTTAAAGACCAATAATCAAGGAGAGGGCTATGCTGGAGCCCTCATGTGGGAAAGGTGCTTGGGCAACAGCACTCCTTCAGCTCTATGGCTAAAACCAGTTCCACCATGATCCAAAAGGCACCTGAGAAGAAAGCTGTAGCTGAAACTTGCTAAAACAAGTGGCTTAGCCTTCAGTTTGTGTACCTTTTTCAGTTCACATCCTCCTACACACAGCTTGAGGAGGACACTGAATTTAAAACAGGATGATATTTGTATCATATGAGGAGCTGTCCAAAGCATTGAAAGGCAGTGGTGATACAGGTCATATTTATTGTATGTCTGTACCAAGCACTGAGCATGATCTTGGTAGTGTCTCCATGAACTGTCAGACCTGCAGCATGACTACTAGGTAGACTAGTAGCAGCACTGAGAAATCAAAAATGTTTAAGTGCTCAGAATTTGAAGGGAGGGTAGTGAAAAATGGTTATTATTTCACTTCTGCCTCAGTCCCCTCTAAACATTTAAGGATGAGAGACTGTGTTTGGTGTTTCTTCTAAGGAGAGAATAATGCATGTGAAGCATGAAAGAAATGTAGTCTGATACTGCTTCACATTGACTGTAAACACCTTTCCTCTTCTTCTTGGCTGCACTGCACAGCTCAGGCCTTGGGGTCAATTTGCCCACTTCTCAGCCTTCCTGTGGCCAAAGTGGCCACAGGAAGGCCAAAGTGGCCACAGGAGGGCTGAGGAGTGGGCAAATGGCCACAAGAGGCTAAGGAGTGACCAAAGTGGCCACAGGAGCTGCAAAGTGTTGCATGTGGGGCAGCCAAGGAGGTGGGAGCAATGGGAACCTGCACCAGCTGTCGGTGCAGATGGCATTTTCCCACATGGTTCCAGGGTATGGATGCTGTGGGCCTCAGTGCTTATCCTCTGTCATCCATCCTGTCACTGCTGATTGACACCTCGGCTCCTCCTGCACCAATGCAGTTTGCTGTGCAGAGAGTCTGACTCAGGCAGGACCGTGCGTCTTCTATTGCAATGGCAGCAAAACATCACTCACCATATACAATTTCCCATGAGAAGGACCATCTCACAAATGTCCCTCTAAAGCACATATTTCCTGAACAGATGTAGATTCAGCTTGACCACAGATCAAAGAAGAAATCCACTGCTGCTATGCTTGGCCTTTGAAATAAAAGGCAGGTGATATCCATAGGTAAGAAAAGGAATCTATTTGTTTTCTAACTATGCATTTTCACTAGAGGAATATGCTCAGCAAGGTAAGTGGTTCAGCATGGGGCTATGGGTGGATAATTTCCTCATTTATTTCTGTGGGCTTACTGTGGGATCTGCAGCTTGCCAAAGGACTATGTAGAAATATAGTGTTTCTATGTGTCATTTTTCCAGTAAAGGACAAGAACATTGAGTTCATGTTGGTTAGACTGAGGCATACAGAAGGTCACTTCAGTGCAAGATTATTAAGCTTGTCCTAATTCATGCCTTTGAACAGCAGTTTGATCTACATGTCCATAAAAGGTTTCCTAATGGTTTATGCTTGTACGCATGCCTGACATAAATAAAAGACACTCTGAAAAACTGAAGATATTGAAAAGCAGTCCCATAAAATATTTTTACATCGAACATCTGCTTGTCTGGTCTCTTTAGATTTATGTTGATTTCTGACAAGCAGCTTCAAATTTCTCAGCACAAGAATCTTGTTCTCTCAAGATTCTATTCTGTAAAACTTCTCTTTTAAGTCCAAACATGAACATGTTGCTATCTTTTCTCTTTCCCCCCCATACATCTGCATCAGGCAGATTATGTTAGTTCATCAAGACAGCTAAAGTCACTGCCTTTCAAACTTGTGCTACATATTACATTCTCTTCCTAGACACCCATTTTAAATAAAACTTTGTTCTTTATCTACTTGGAGACCAGGAAAGGGACAACTCGCTGAAAAAAGACGTGCTCTGGGATCAAGCAGGGTGGTTTGTGGAAGGGCTACAGCTCCACATCTGTGTTTCGCTTCACCTTTAGCCTCCATCATTTGTAGTTTTCTGGGTCTAGCAGTAATCCGAGCAACTCATTCTGGCAGATTAGTGTGTTTCATACTGTAATTGGAATCTCACTACTTAGTGTCTTCATTCATTTTCTCTGATCATGGCACCAAAAGGAATATCTTATGCTATACATAGATTTATGTGAATAAAGGAGGTTTATGTGATTATGGTAGCAGTTCGTAAAATCTAGAAGACAAAGAGTAATTTGGAATTCATTTATTCATAACAGTAGAAGTTAATATTCTTCTTGCCTACAAAAGAGTTTTGTACATTAATCGCTTGTCCTGGATGTCTATTACTCTGCAGAACTAATTTGGATTTCTTCAGTATTACAGTTGCCCTGACTTCTTTTTTTGTCCTTTTTAGTCTCTTCGAAATACTGTTTTTCCTTAAATAAATAATCTTGATTCTATAAAGATAGTATTAAAGCTGTCTTCCACCTTTCCTGCAGGTTTGAACAGAATGCTTAATTCTAGTTTCTGTTTTGCAGCTAAGCATTTTACTCATACAGACTAAATCTCTTTCATAGAGCCAAAGATTCAAGATTTAAGCAATTTAGCTTATTTTTTCATAATTTCAAAATTTTTGTTGATGGTGCATTTGTTTCTGGAGCAGGGGCTTGGTGTATGTGCACATCATTTTTATATATGTTGTCTATATTGTTTTATCGTCTTGCTGCTTTTTACGCTTTTTTTCTGATAATCTTCCTCTTCACCTTCTGTCTTATCTGAGATTTTTCAAACTTTCCCTAAATGTAATTTTCAACTGAACTCATGAAAACCTAGGAACAGCTTCAAATACTTAATTCGTTACCTGGGACAAAATTGTGTACTCCCTTGGCCTGACTTTGTCAAAAGCCTTGCAGTTGAAAGCAGAAAAAGACCTGGCATGCAGCCATGAGAGGATTGAAGAGCAGAGACTATAGGCACAGTGATTCAGATTAATCTCTATATTAACTTCACTGAAGCAATACATCTGGAACATATTAAAGCAGTTTTACCGCGCGATCTGTCAGTTATATGTTATCATTCTAGAGAGAAGCTCTTTAAAGCCTTGTCCTCCAGGTTAAATGAATTCAGAGATAGCAAACTAACAAATCACAGGAGTTGCTTTTCTTTAGAGGTGTCTGTGGGGAGAATTTCAAGCAGTATTAGACCCAGTGCCTCTCATTATTTTACGGGGGAGCTGACAATACAGGGAAAAATGCTGTTAATAAGATTTGTGGGTCACAAGAGGAACAGAGATCTGCTAGAGAGATATAAGCATAGAGAAAGCAGGAAATTTCAGAAAAACAGCAATCTGGCCATCTGCCTTTTTCTCAGTAAGTTGTGTTGGCGAAGAGGAACCGCTGACCATACCTCCGTGTGTGTGCATGCACTTAGACAAGGACAGAAATAACATAGTTCTCTTTCTTGTTAAACTTTGGTGACCCCTGGTGAGCTTTTTGCATGCTCACTGGACCTGCAAGGAGCATAGCTGGAGAGGGGGCTTTGCCTTTTTGGTGAGATGGGGGCTGGATGAGACCACCTGTTAGGGCCATCCAGATCCACAGGTGAATGGCCCTTATTCCCTGTCAGTATCTGCAGTTTCGGAATTGATGAATAATTATGATCTGTCCAACGGGGACACTGAAGGCCACGCAGAAGTGTAGGAGCAGTGACCAACATTCTTCTCCTGGGGTGGGTAGAGCTTGGCCAAGCTCATTTTGCTGCTATGGGCTTGCTGCAACCAACAGCAAGACCAGAAAGTACATGCCTATATGTCTGAAATAAGGCATACTTACACATAGCTCCATGTTGCTAAGCACAGCATAAGGAAAATAAATAAATCAACCAAGGAAGGTATGTTAATTTACTCTTACACAGGCCACAAAGATGAAATGCCTTTTTTTAACAGTGCTCTGTCACACTGCTCCTACAAACATGCTACAACTGCCTGGGTGCAAGCTGAGCCTTATTGCTCATCTGAATGCCTCAGGGCCAATATCCAGCTACTTCAACTTTGCTGGCTTATGAAAGGAAGACTGTTTCTCAAATTTTTTTCATGGGCGATGTGTACTTTGTCTCTCAAGCAGCAGGAATCAGCTGCTTGAGCTGTGTTGGACTGATTTACAATTCCAGTGACAGCTTATGTTCTCAGAGATCCCTGATACCTGATTGCAGTTGTCTAAATTGATGAATGGTGCAAAATTTACTAGTGTCAGGAGGACAACCTAATTCAGGGAGCAATTCACAGGCTAAAGTGTGATGGGGAGGTATGGGGACAACTCCTTGGTGACTACTTGCACAAAGGTCTGTGAGATTTAGGCACTTATCTGGGGCCTGGAAGAAAAATCTGTTCTCTTCATTATCAAATAGCAGACAAAACATAAATCAGCTACTGCAACTTGTATTTCAGAAAGGTTCAGAAGCTTTGGATGCCTTGCTCTTTCACGTTCAGCAGTCATTAATTCACCTTTACCCCTCCTTGGCCTTGCCTTGGGTCCCCACCTCTCCATATTCAGGCATGGAACACTTTTCAGGCATTCCATGTCAACACTTGTGAGGTCATCATTGTTTACACCTGCGGGTTGTGCCCCTTGCTCTTCTGTAGACGGGGTGCGTGAGACACAAGTGAGGTCCAGCAGCTGCACACAGCTCTCTGCTCCCGCCGTTCTAACTTCTTTTCTCCACAGCAGCAAGATGTCGGAGGTAGAAAACACTTTCCGTAAGTTTGCAACATACGGTGACACAGCTGCCAGTGGCAACAGCATGACAGGGAAGAATTTCTCCAAGATGTGCAAAGAGTGTGGGGTGATGGACGGGAAAGCTGTGACCAGCACTGACGTTGACATCGTATTCAACAAAGTCAAGTGAGTGTTGCACTGTGGGCAGCACAGGCGTGCAGGAGGAGGGAACGGCAGGAGGCAGGCAGGCTCTCACGTGAGGAGCAGCCTCCGGGCAGCCTCATCCCACTGCCACCCAGTGGCAAGGTAACTTTCTTCTTTTTCGTCTTTGCCGTAGGGCCAAGGGTGCCCGCACCATCACCTTTGCTGAGTTCCAGCAGGCCATGAAGGAGCTCTGCGTGAAGCGCTTCAAGAACAAATCACCAGAGGAAGCACTGCAGGCTGTGTATAGCCTCATTGAGGGGAAAGAGCCCGGCCACGTGAGCACCACGGTGAGTACGAGTTCCAGCACCCACTATGCACCTTGAGCTGCCGCAGGGGTGTTTTTTCCTGCTGCCAGCACATGTGCTTCCTCACAAGTAGGGAAGAGCTTGTTAGTGACTTGTTTCTTAACACTGGCTGTGTCTTGCTGGTCTCCTTTCTTGCAGAAAGCCACCAAGGCTGGTGGGGTTGAGAGGCTGACGGACACGAGCAAATACACTGGGACTCACAAAGAGCGTTTTGATGAGAGTGGCAAAGGAAAGGGTCTTGCTGGCCGTGAGGATCTGACAGACAACAGCGGCTATGTTGGAGCCTACAAAGGAGCTGGAACCTATGACAAGACACACTAGGACTGAAACTACTTAAGGAAATAAAGACCTTCCCCCTATAACATGGGAGGAGAAGCAAATAAACATCTCATGCAAGCAGCCTTCTGTGCTTGTGCACCCCAAATCTGGCAAGGTGGGAATACATGGGGTGAGCTCTGGACAAGTCTGAAGGATGCTGAAGGCTCCCCATCTGACCATGCTTTGATCACTGTGTGGTGGGCTTAAATCCAAGCACAAGCTAGCTTTCTGGAGAAAATTCTATGGACAAGCTAGTCTACTGGCATTGCATTGCTTTGCATTTCCACTCAGGTGAACAGTGGGTTAGTCTCTGAGTAGTCATTATTAAACTCTGCCAATATGTGACACTTTTTGCTGTGTTTTTTGGCCTGGGGAGCAGTGTGTGCATATTTTGTAGAGCTACACTGGGTCACTTTTGAGTTGACCGTTTCTGGTGGCAGACAGCACATCAGTGGTACCTGACCACAAGGTATTGAATTCAACATGTACCACACTGTGGAGAAGGAAAGGGGACCACTGACATCAGTTTCTGCTTTCTCTTTTGCTTAGTTTAAATCCTCTCATGCATTGCTAGCATTTGGCATGGTCACTCACTACTGTTCACCCCACTTTAGAATGCAGGCAGCTGGGGAAGAGTTTGTGAGCCTGAAGAAAGCAAATCAAAAGCTGTGATGCAGACGATCAGAAAGGAGGGAGGGACTTTGTGGAGCATAGCAGGCCTCTGTACTTAGGAGAATGGTTTGCAAGCTCTGCCTGCGCTCTAACCCTTTCTTTTCCCAAATCCTCTTTCTTTTTCTGGTGGCTGCCTTTGTCACCCAGCCCCATGGCTGTGATTGCTTGCGAGATCTCTTGTGCTCTAGACCTAGAATCATAGTTGCACTTGTTCTTTCCCCCTGGCCTTTCATCAGGCTGGTAGGACTAGCATGTCCCCTTGTCTCTGCTGCTAGATCTGTGTGTGTGTGGCCAGTTTTGTGGTGTTGAATGTGGGCACACACACAGGACACACTGCTGGGCAGTGGGGGGCTCCTTGGGTGTGTGTCTGGCTTTCAGTCCACTGGAGCTATCTTCCCTGCCAAGCAACTTCAGACTCCTGGATTAGCATAATTGAGCTTTTAGGGATAACTGAAACAGCACCTTTAGGACAGTTTTGCCTGACATTATGGAGAGTATCTAGCTGTACTACTTCAATCCTGCAAGCCCTCAGGCACAACACTTGCTCAGAGTGCATTGCTCTTTGTGCCATATCACTCATGTAGGTCCTCCTTCCTCGACTAACAAGGCAGTTAGGTGGTTCTAACAGCAGTTAGGTGGAATTAACAAACCCCACTCACTCATGTGCTTTCTCATATGTTGTCCTTATGCATCAGTGACCATTTAGACTTCTTTATGATCCATTGTGTCCCTAGGTGTGCAAAATGGTTTGGTGACTCTGGGCTATGTGGCAGGAAGTTCTGCAGAAAAGGGAGCAGGTGCATTGGGCATAATTGGCAGGGTCTTGGTAGCTGGGGGTTGCAGGGGTGACCTCTGAGATCACAGACCACCCTGTACTGGCCCACAGCTTGAGCAGGGCTGGAGCAAAGAGTTGCCACCAGTGAGTACTAAAGCAAAGAAACCCCCTGGGCAGGATCAGGCACACAGGAGACCCTGATGGAGGTATGACTCTAAAGGGACTGTGACTGGTAGAGAAGGGCAAAGCAGTAGAGTGAGAAACAATAACTGGAAACAGAAGAGGAACCACAGCAGCTGACCTCAGTCTCCTGTGGCATTTGGTGATGTCTGACTCCTTCGAGCTGCACTTCAAACACCTTGAGACCTTTTTGTTTGGGGAAAAGGCAGACAAGGTTTGTCTTCAATAACCAAGCAAATCTTGTGTGTATTTATTTGTTTAGGCTCCAGCTTCTTTTGTCCATGGCCCTGAGGCACTGAGAGAATGGAAGGCCAGGAAGGGCAGGCGAGGTGTCCGGGCGGAAGCTGATGAACTTCCCCTCAGTGCTTGTTTAATTGCTTGTCTATCTTTGTTAATGTCAGAATGGATGATTTAAAGTTTCTGTTAGTAGGCAATAAACTGTGAAATTAAAACTCAAGACCGCTCTTTTGCTCAAGACAGTAGGAATGGGATATGGAAAATGGAAATAACAGCACTGGAACGTATGTAAAATAAAAAAAATAGGCCTTATGCTTGCTTATTAATTTTTGGTATAACTCAGATCTTTAAAACATATTCTGAAGATGGCTGTTCTCAGCAGTGCTGTATTGGTACATCATGTTCTGTGCAACAGTTTAAAGAAAGGACCTGTAAATTAGAAGTAACAGAATGGTGTACAAAAAAGAAAAGCTAATGCACTCAATAAAATAATGACGGAACATTCTCAGATAGCTCTTCTTCTGGTAACATAACATTTCTTATTTCAGTACAGTTAATAGGTAATTGCAACAAACTAATACTTTAGAGCTATAATTGCTGTTCCTGAACCTTTCTCTCATTAGTTCTGAAGTGGATCTACTCATCCTGTTGCTCTCAAGATGTGACTGCAAAAACACGGCTGAGAGGCTGCAGGAGTGGGTAATGTTGTCCTGCGCTTGGACAAGGTTTTTTAACTCTTTCCTGTGCTTTGGTGTGTAAATCATAAGTCACAGTCCCCTGGTCTTCCAAGATGAAGGGCTGACTGATTTCTTCCCCACAATATAATGCTATGTGAGAAACAATGCTAGTGCATGTTACAGTGTAACTAAAGCCATGGGTTTGAGGGTCTTCCAGTATTTTCAATCCACCCCTAAATGCTTATAAACATATGATGGACAGTTATTAGCAGGGTCCTGCTGGCTCTTGGTGGCCAAGCATAAAGATGTACCAGTTTCATGGGCCCAGCAGCATACTAGCACCAAAAAATGTAGTTTTCAAGCAAAAGATGTAGGCACCAGCAGCCTCACAGTTGTATCAGTGTTTGGGTTTGGTGTGGCATTTGGTGATGTCTGACTCCTTCTAGCTGCACTTCAAACACCTTGAGACCTTTTTGTTTGGGGAAAAGACAAGGTCTGCCTTCAATAACCAAGAAAACCTTGTGTGTATTTATTTGTTTAGGCTCCAGCTTTCTTGTAATTAAATGGCTCAAGCAATTGCCCACACGCAGTTCTGCAGACACACAGAGGGATATGCTGTTGGGCTTTTTTTTTTTTTTGTGTGTAATTTTAATAAAGTATATATAGCTGGCATGGAAAACACTGTGACACTATAGGAGCTTTGGGAACAAACTGAGAGCTTTGTACTTGTGCTTGTGTAGTGTGAGTTCTGGTTAGTGTCAACTCAGGTACAATGTGACACTGGAGGGTGAGTATCTGAGACATGATTCAATTTGTGCTTCATCCTGTGATCTAACTTGTGCAGTACTCCAACACCAGCAAGAATCACTACTCATCCTTTCTATTCCTTATAAGCAGAAATCACAAAAACGTGAGGAATGCCATGTTCATTCCCTACAGCAGCAACAGAGTGAATGGGTAAAAAGGAAGTCATGGTTGACTGAAGAGTCTAAAAATAGCACCCAACTACTGTGTGCCCCTGGGGAAGCAGTAATACCAGTGGATAGAGGATTTTAAAATGGCCCAAGACATGATGTATCAATTAGAGTCAACAACACATTTACAAACGAAAAGAATAAAGAAAGGAGTTAATGTTCTAGTGCACTGGAAGCATTCAAAAATAAGTATCTGTGCCATTTCATATTTGCTCTGTTTAAGAGGCCATATTACCTATAAACCCAGCCATGCTGGGAGAAAGAGTTTAGAAGCCTTCATTTTGGAGGTGGCTGAACTTTATTGGGAGTCGCTTCTCCGCACTGCCCCATGACCATCAGAGACAGTGTGAGAGATCTGGGAGACAGCCAGCTGGTGGTGCTCCTCGTGCAATTTAAGCAAGTATCTGCATAGCGGTCAGGAGGATGAGGCCCTTGGAAGCTGCAAGGAGAGAAATGTAGCTGCACACACATAAATAGCCTGGTTTGGGGGGTTTACTGGCAACAGTGGGAATCTTGCTGAAATAAAACTACATTAATTATCTAGGCGCTCATACCCAGATACTGCTAAATTGTCAGTACTGTGGATGAATAGGGAAGCATTGGCATTTAGACTTTCTGAAGTACAGTGGAAAAAACACCCCAGGTGCACTTTGGCAAACTCAGTGAACTTGTTTTCTTGTTTCTCTGGGGTGCCTAATATATTTGTGCACTCCACTTTCCCTCCACCCAGCAGCTACTTCCTTTGAAGCAGTTTCCTTGCTACCTTCTAGAAACACATCTCAAGAGCAATTAGCAATTCTTTGCCCGCTGATCATTGCGCCACTGCACTGGAGGCACAACATCATACACCAGTCAAATAAAAATCATTTGGCAAGACTGGTGAAATCTGCACTCAAAATAGAAGATCTGAAGATACAGCTGCAGTAGCTGTGCAGTAGGAAGTGCAGCAGTAGGGCGGGGTGTTACTGAACACAGGTAGGAAAGAATATGACAAGAAACTACACACATATGTATGCATGTACATGTGTGTAGTGCTTTTAAAGCAGTTGTCAGACTGCACAAGAGACAGAACAGAGGTCCTCCGCTACCTCCTCTGCTGCTCAAGCATGCAGTTGGTCTTGCAGAGTCAGTCAACTCTTGCTGTGGCTGAGACCAGCATAATTTCACTTTAACAAAGCAGGAAGGAAAAACCCAGATGACATCAGTGCACCCACTGGCTAGTAGAAATGCAGCAGGACAGACAAGAGAGCATCCTTGTGCTGCAGTGTGATGATGGCTCATGGCATTTTCTGTGGTACTGAACCCTTCTTTGCAAAGTTGCTCCTTTTTGCTGTTGCAGGTTGTATCTCTAACATGATGGCACAGGGAGCTTACTGACCTGCTGCCACATGAGGTGTTTCAAGCTGGCACTGGGCATCCTCCATAAGCACTTTGCTACAGTTAAGCAAGGCCTGGACCTAACAGGCTCTCACCCTGACAGTTTAAAGCATTTGCAACAGTACATACATGTGGAGAGCTAATGATCTGTCCACATTTATACTGGACTGGTCAGTCAAGTGCTACTTATATTCAAAATTATGAATTATAATGGATGGCAGCCTAAGGCTTTCCACAGCTGGTTCTTGTTTCCTCTACTGGCTATTGAGAAATGTGCATATCTCCTCAGGGAAGCAGTAAGCAGTAGTTATACTTAGTGCAGAGTTAATTATATGCTAAGGAACACAGTGGGTATTCACCTCAATTAATACATATATGACAGAAAAGTAAAAATACCCATTTGGAGACTGCTGCACAGTGCTAGCCTGGTTTCAGTAAGCTTTGTGTAGCTGGAAGACCACATTGGTCTGACTATTTTATGGGAATCCATGTTGCAATTAAAGCCTGAAGGAAGACATGAATGCCATAGGCTTGTCTTTTTTTTTTTTTTTTTCCAGCACTGCTCATCAATCTAGCAGGAGACAATTTCTTTCACTGCAAACTCTGCCTTTCTGATAGTCGCTGCGTGCTCACCCTCCTTCCTTCCCTCCTTTCAGCTGCGAACCTTTACAGGCTACCTGAGTGCTCAGTAAAGGTGTTTGCACTCGAGCTCCCAGTAATATGTAGTTAGGGCAGAAGGCATTCACTGTGGAGTCCTGCCCATCAGCCCTACAAACCACTCCCTGCTACCACCTATCACATGAGCTGCCCCCGTGGAGAGAGACAGGGTCTAAATGCAGTTGTGCCACTGTGTTGTATAGCACTATGGTGTGCAGCACTTGGACACACTGCTGTGTAGTGGTGATACTGGCTCTTGAAGTGGCTCTTTGCCACAGAATCTGGGATTGCTCTAAGTCTGGTATTGTTCTTCTTCACTGTCGAGAATCAGATGCTGGCTTTTGCCTTTTTTTTTGTTTGTTTGTTTGTTTTGTTTTGTTTTTGTTTTCCTTTCTTCTTCTTTTGCATGAATTAAGGGCTTTCTGTCCTCACTAAACTTAGGGCAGGTAATTACAATTGCTGGCTTAACGACTCCCTGCCCTATTCATCCAAGATGCCACTCTTACTCTTATCTGTGATGTGTGGGATATATTCTGTATCTTTTTGCCTGCAATCCCCCACTGCTGGTATCACTTAAAAGATGAGAGGACACAGTTCCAGAAGTCTTCCCTAATTATCCACAGCTAGCCATTCACAATATAAATCACTGAAGATTTTTTCCTCCAATGAACTTTGTTTCACAGCAAGCAGCAAACAGACAAACAAGTTCCTCTAGGCACAGCAGCAGGGAGGAAGAGAGGAGGAGTGCGGAAGTGCTTCAACAAGTGCACCGGACTGACAGTGTTCAGGAATTGCCACCTCCCGGCAGGGCTGGGCCATGCAGCTGCCGCAGCACTGGGGTTGCTCTCAGGTGCACCCTTATCAGAACTGCAATCCTGACCATGACAGTTTCATGTGTGAAAATCATGGGTACTTTTTATTGCCTGATTGGAATCCCCCTTATTGTTCAGTGTTTGAAACAGGTGGAGATTGTGCTGTGGTTTTTAACAAGTTTGGGTGGGTCTTTATAGGAAAATGTGCATGACCTCCGATGGTCGGCACGAAGTCCATGATTTTGTACCTCTGAGCCCTAACCAGAGCTGTAATTACACTGTTTTCCTTCACTGAAAAACCCGTTTAACATGTCCTCACCCACTCCTTTTCTGAGTTACTCACACCAACCTCCCTTCCTCCATGCTGCAGTTTGCTACCTTTTAACTCGCTGTGACAATTACTTTATGGGGCTACATCGTCAAATGGCATTTCTGATACAAGTCAATCTAAAAATAAAGACAACTAAATCCAGACAGTCAAAAGACAAATGGTGCAGCCTTGCAAGTGGGAAGGTGGAATCAATCACGCCAGATTTGCTACGCAGGAAAACAGCTGCAGCAGCAGTGTCAGTCACTAACTGATCCCCCTCAAAGGTAAGTATCTGCTTCAGGAGTTGTCGACCTTTCAGCCTTTGTTGTTT
This sequence comes from Psilopsiagon aymara, assembly GCA_024733675.1. Lineage (NCBI taxonomy): Eukaryota > Metazoa > Chordata > Aves > Psittaciformes > Psittacidae > Psilopsiagon > Psilopsiagon aymara. Next base: position 31,877 of record JANRGW010005492.1, read on the forward strand.
ATTATTCAGATTCCCATTCAGTCCCATCCAGCCTTTGCTTTTCTGAGGACTTGAGCTTGCAGGCAAAAGCTAGAAGAAAGATTAAAAATTCTCTATTGTTATCTTGGACTACCTAGAAGAGTTGCCTGCACCTTTGAGGGAGGGTTCATGTGGTATAATGTGACTTAAATCCTGCACAGCTAATGTGACTTAAATCATGCACAGCTGATCTTGTTACTCCTGATACCTCTAACCCTCCAGATCCAGCACAGTATGTATGCAAAGGATTTCTGCATTATTCCTGACAACTCTAACCCTTCAGATCTAGCATAGCATTGTTGTATTGTAGCAGTATCTTTGAAAGGCTTAGGTGTAGTAACAACATGCATATTTCGGGAGATTTTCCTGCTAAGTCAAGTCCTGAATAGCTTCGAAAGCTGCCCAGGCTTCAGTGGGCTCATCTGTCATGTCAGGTACTTTCAGTGTCAACAGCGGAATCCCAGTCTTCCACAACTATCACAGTAATTCCGTAAATACACACTCAGCAGAGCGACAGCATTTATAGAAAGTAGTTAAAGGATTCTTGTTAAAACAACATGTTTTGTAAAACAGAGTCTTTAATTTCTATTTCGAAACCTAATCTGTTTATTTCATAATACTTTATATTCTCATTGCAAACTTTTATTACATAAAGAGTGAAGTTAAAAATAATCAAGTAACAGCAGAAAGTGACAGTATCTCGGAAGAGAGGGGAAGAAATATTTCTCCAAATTTGCTGTACCAGAAAGCATTTTTAAAGAGAGAGGTTATCTCAGGGAAATTGAGTACTGTCACTCATTGGATAGTAGAGTAATTTTTTTATAACTAATATCCCCATGAATTTATTAATTGCACAGGTAGAGCTAACAATTTTGCTGCAACAGGATTGAAGCAACAAACCACCTACATGTAGCTACGGCTAACTTCGACACAAGCTGTTGTTGTAGAAAAATGTTTTTTAAAAACAAAACAAAAAATAAATCATATTCAAAATATGTCACATTTGGTCACATTTGAAACACGGTCTATTGCACTCAGTATCTTCCAGTAGCATGTGGTTTCTGAAGTGTCCTGCATTGGACACCTGAGATTAAACTACCAAAAATCACCAGGTATTTTTAAAAAAATAGACCATAAACTTGCAAAAAGTTACAGTAATTCCTATGTTTCATATAGTCTTTCCTTATGAAATTTATTTCACACCTTCTCCCTGTAATTGTCCACAGTTTCTTTGCCAGAGAAAAACTATCACTGCATCTCTAACAATGCCCTCTTCACACAATTAAACACCTATGTTAAAACCAGCCATATGCAATATATACAGTTAACTTGGAATCTTATTCTTAATGCACTTTTAAAATCTCCACATCTAGTAGATGCAATGCATGTAGGCTCCTGAGATATATGCGAATACCAGTAAAGTAGCTGCTTGTGAGGAATAAGTGAGGAATAAATTTTGATATCTATAACACATAAAATGAGATTTGACAAAGAATAAGGGTAAAAATGGCATCAGAAGTTCATTACATTATTTGTTATTATCGTTGCTGTACTTGTACATTAATGGACATGCATGGTGAAGTACAAAAGAGGGATCAGAAAAATACCCTTTCCTGAGTTGTTCACAGGGACTGCTAACAGGACAAATACCAGCATTCAGGAGTGGACTAAAGTAAATTTGATGTCCATATTCCTCTTTTAAAAATATCTGAGCTAGGGGCAAAATTTAGCTTTAGAGAAGATATGGTGTGGTGAATTCTCACATATGCTTTTCAAGAAAGGTTTTAAAAACACAGAAATGGTTGCTGCTTGAAACTGAACACAAGGAGTTTTGGGATTCTCAAACTGATACATGGAGAAGAAGGTACATCTGAAGAAGACTGAAACAGCACACAGAAAGAAAGGTGCTGCTCTGCCACAGCTGTCTTTTCAGGAACACAGTGATGGTGTTCATGTTAAAACCCAGAACCATCATCTTAGGTGCTGACAATTGTTGCTGCAATATGAGAGTGAGCACTTGAGTTCCCAGGTTTCCTGAGGAAAAAATTACTCCCTGAGGGACAGCTGGGCTTCCACATGAGATGAGGAACAAAAGAAGTTGGTCACATTTAAAGGAGAAGATCATGTTAGAAATTCACATTTCCCAATTCCCCTCTGTTTACATTACCACTGAGAAGAATACAAGTTGTAGGCTTGGGACTAAAATCAAACGTGCTGTCAGTCAAAGCAACTGACACACTTTCCCAGTGAATTTCCTTCACATGAAAAATGTTTATGCTATTCTTCTTTTCGGAAGGGGAAGGCTGGAACAACTCTTTTATTCCTTTGATGGCTAAGAATATTAATGACAAGAACCTAGATTCTAATCCGCAATCAAATACATGACAGGAAGAGGGCTGAAAGACATTAAATAGGTTTTACATGACTGCACAATATAATGCCAATAAAGCTGTAAATAAAATGAAATGGAATGTAGCAAAAGGACATCTTCTCTGATGTCCTTGCTGCTTGCTTTGGAGCCTCTCCACTTTTAACAGTAGGGCTGGATATTGCGTAGAAGGCAAGAAAAGGCAGCCCTGCAGATACAGGGTTTAGCTCTGAGCTTTGCAGGGTGAAAGTGGCAGTACAAAAATCAAAGTCGCTTGGTTTTGGGAACTGAGCTGCTTCTCAGAGGCTGCTGGCTGGAGGCAAGGAAGCTGCTGTTCTTTGTGTCGTTAGTGGGAAATGTCATAATAGTAGTTACGCAATCTCAGCTCAACTGCAACAAATCCTGGTCGGTCATCAACGCTGTGGAAAGACAACAAGTGTCATTGCCCGGGAAGGAGAAAGCTTTGAAGGTGCGTGGTCTTTGTAACGACTTGGGGCTTTACCTCAGAGACAGCTCATTTAAAGCTGCTCACTGCACTTGAAGGCTACCAATATGACGCTACAAAATGAATGCCAAGTGGCAAATCTCACTAAAGAGCATCCAGTCAGTGGATTTAATATCATGCCTGTTACTTAGTGGTTGGTGAAGGTACTGTAAGGAACAAATGGTAAATCAGCTCCATTTCATTTTCTACTTCATTTCCTCCAGCAATAATCTACAGAAAAAAAAATATTTACAGTGCAATATCTGCCTTATAATGCGTACTACAGTCATACAGAGTGGCTTACCACCACTGAGAGCAGACTACACATACACTATATGGCTATACCAACTATAAGTACTGCCATTCCTCTGTATCTGCAATTCTTTGTTGATCTGGGAGAACACAACTGAACGGGCAACAAGCCCTTACAATAACACATTACATATTGAAACAGTTACACTGCCTCACTTTAGTTTTCCTTTTTATTTCTTGTTTTTTTCTTTCCAATATTAAAGATATGTGTGTACAAATAAAAAAGCAGCATGCTTTATGATATGCTTATGAATCACAAAAAAACCCCCAAAACTTTCTACTCTAGAATTGTTGCAGCATTTTAGTCAAACTAAAAGGCAGAAGTTATTTTATGGCTCCACAGTCTTTCTAGAATACTAGGCGTAATAAAGCTAACAAAGCATCAAGATACCTAAAAGTGAAGTACCACAGCTCCTTATAAAGAATCCAGAGAACTTTGCTAGGCACACATATTCTCCAGAGGGTGAACCGGAAGAATAAGTGACATTACAGTGGAGTTTGGATACTTTATGGAGACCTTCCTACAGCTAAAAGTCAACAAAAAAGCTTAAAATGAAAAATCTTAAAATATTTTCAGTGGATTTTTGCAATACATTAATTAAAGATCAGGTAGGCTTTCTTTTCTTCTCTGTATTTCATAATTCTAACTTCTGAATTGTTATTGATCAGAAAATATGTTTCTGACATACTATGTGTGATCTGAAAAGATGTTTTGCCTCTTACTAAAAGGAAGTCAATGGGATCCAATCTTGAATATATTCAGAAATCAGAGAAGAGAAAAATAGGTCAAAATAATTAATTATTGAGGAATAGAATGAATAATTTGGCAATATGACTTTGAAATTTCAGTAAAGTTTTCAAAATTAAAATGCAACAAAAATGATTGCTTAATTTCAGACTTTCTTTCCAAAATACTTGCTATTTTATGACAACCTGATTCTGTTTTTGTATATAACTATTGCAGCAAAATCAGCTGTGCAAAATCAGCTTCTCTTAGTACACTCAGTAACTCAAACAATTTTCACTTGAAAGTGCAACTGATTCCTTAGTTTGGAGGTTGTTCGTAAGCTAAACACCAGCCAAAACAACATGTTTTGAAATTCCTTTCCCTATTCCTCCCCTCCATCCTGGCTAGTCTAAAATATGCTAGTAACTAGTCTAAAATATGCTTCTATTAAAAGAGAGAGCATCACATCATACTCACTTGTATGTCCAACACAATTTCATTAGATCATAGACTTCTGTTGGACAGACTTCTGGACGTTCCATTCGTTCTCCTCTTTCAATCATCTGCGCAACTTCACCCCCTTTCATTCCCTGGAATCATGGTGACCAGAACAGTCATCCTCCTTGCAAATGATTGCAGCACACATGCTAGTATAAAACAATCAGAGGCCTGGAGTTTGTTTTAGGGCTATCCTTTGCAACCCATTTGTTGCCACAGATGGGGTGCTAAGGCCAGCCTTGGCCTGTAATATAACCTTTTTTAGGTAGAAGGGATTAGTTCAAATTTGCTCTGCATTTTTTGAGAAAAAAAAATTACCAGATAGAACTACTCACCTTATATGGTTTTTGCCCGTAAGAGAAAGCTTCCCACATTAAAACCCCAAAGCTCCACACATCACTTTTGCTAGAAAATTTGTAGAAATTCATGCATTCTGGAGCATACCACTTGACTGGCCATTTTCCATGACTTTGTGCCTAAAATACGTCATAAAAGAAAGGAAAAAAAGCAGGCTAGAGACAATAGAAAGAAGTAAACAACATCAGAATTCATATGCACACATTCGTCCCATAAAATTTCTGATACAGTCTGCATTAGAAAGAATGGGTAGCTGCTTCTTTAAAATTGTTACAAATTTGATCCTAAATCTTCTACTTTCAAAACAATGCACCAAAATGAAATCTATGGTAAATCCAAGCTTAGCTAAGTGACTCCAAGTCATGTTTATAGTGGCATTTAATTCAAAAGTTCTCTTTAAAAGCAAGATTTTTCATCTAGGGTCTCCACAGAGGGTAGAAGATACACAATCAGCTACACAGAGTGTCCTTACTTGAAGCTTATGTCCCATTTCAAAGTACACTGATCACCTTATAGCAGACTTCAGTTTGATTAAACTATGTCATAACACTGAGTTATGATAATGCAAGTGTTAAGCTATCCTGGCACAGATCTAGATCTAGAGAAAGAACCCCACTGCACATTGTGGAGTTGTAAAGGGAATGGGCCTTTGATACTGATTCTCAAGCCTCTGGTAGGCAGCTCCAGCTAGGCTACTGGCAGCGATTAAAGATGCTACCGCCTTTTCTTGCAGCAGATACTATTCTCACAAGAAGGTCATCAGAATGGAATATGTGCTTTCTCCTCCTCTGCAGGGTTTCACAGCCTAGCTGACTAGTTTTATATAGCTGATGAAAGGGAATGTGCAGAAGGAAGAAATAATTTGAACTGCAAGAGCAATATATCAGAAAAAAAAAGATGCAGACATGGTTAGAGCCTTTGTCTGACACAGATATTTGCACCTTATTATATGTGTCAGTTATTTAAGACCCTTTAGCTTGTACAGAGATCCAATGAATTAAAAACCAAGCTAAACATATTCTGTTTTGATCAAATGATTATTTACCAGTCATGTTCATTTAAAAACCTCCCCGAATTCAGTTATTAGTTGATAATACAGTGTGCTAGCCTAAACTGTCCTTACACATGGTGAAAATCATGTGCCCAAAAGTTTGTATCTGCAACAAATACATTCTCCCCCTTTATATGGAGGCATCTCATTTCTACTGTAAGTTTCATCCTTCTACTCACAAGTTTACCAAAAGTAAATAAAAGAAGGGATAGGCTTTCTCCTCTGCACACATCTCTTGGTGTTGATCATGCATTTTGAAAATCAGTGACATATTATCAAGCTATAAAATAATGAGTGATACATATTATTTCTAATTTTCAACTCTTAAAAACAACTGCAACCTTATTGAGGTATGATACTATATAGCTTTCATGTGCTGTGCAAACCTTACCTTATAATAATTTTCATCAGCACTAAGAGCTTTAGAAAGTCCGAAATCACTAATTTTGGCATAATGTTGGGTGACTAATAGCACATTCCTTGCAGCCAGATCCCTATGAACAAAGTTACTCTCCTCCAGGTATTTCATCCCCATGGAAACCTGATGTACCAGCTCTGTTATATTCTTCTCCGTGACATGTCTGAAAATCATAATTGAATTTTAAGAGGTCAGGAGTTCATTTTCATGACTTTTTATGGAGTTCAAATATAAATCTTTACTATAAACTTCCCCACATCATATAGGAACCTGATTCACTTATACTTAGATAAGCTTTAATCAAAACAGGCAGCAGAAGAATATCCTGACCAAGATGATGTGTGACCCTATCGATAAACGAGGGCATGTGAAAATTCTTTCATTTATTTAAAATCCACTGTTTTACCTGAAATATCTGACAGCTAGAAAACATGCACGAAATAATCATGTTCCAGTAAAGAGTAACTAAATCATTAATTATTACAGTAACAACATGTGAATTTAAAATTGCCCTTAAGGGAAAAACAAAACAAACCAAAAGAACCTGTGTCTTTTTTACCCTTTGGATAAATCCTATGAAATAGAATCAAACTTACATACCTATTTTTTTGCAAAAATTTGTTCAGTGGCCCAAGTTCAGCCATTTCCATCACTAACATCCAGGCCTCAGCTTCACATATGCCTATCATTCGGACAATATATGGGTTATCCAGTTGTTGCATTACATTTGCTTCTCTCAGTAATTCATCCTTTATGGCTGGATCATTACTCTCATTCTTAAGAATTTTCACAGCCACTGGCTTGGCACCCCTATGAAAAAAGAACCCAATTCTGCAATTAGTTGCTGAAAAATCTGTGTGCAAATGCATACAATCTTCATCTGATGCTTATCTGAACGCTGTACAAACTGTGACAAAAGACAGAATTAACATTCAGAAGGGAAAAAAACCCAACTGCAACAGAAATGTCTATCAAAAGGTCAGAAGTCAGCTAAGCAAAAGAAAGGGTTGAAAGAATCCAAGAAATTTATAAATAGTCATAAAAATGTCTTACCAGGCTTGAAAACAAATGTAGTGGACAATATGTTCTTGCTCATTATGGCAAGAATGCCATAAAGCTTTTCTGGCAAGAAAAGCTACAAAGGCCTTTCTAAGCAGAGGTATTTTGGGGGTGAGACTAAAACATGCAGCACTGAAAGGCCCCAGGCAGTGCACGGAAATCCTGAGAAACTAGACCTATCCCTGCAACCTGCAGCTCATAAATAAAAGCTAAATAAAAGAATGACTGATGAGGTTGACAGAGCTCAAGTGTGAAATAAGATTAGCAAACACACAAGCTGGGACCAGAGCCCTTCAAATCCCTCCAGATGCACTGGAAAAAAAAGTCCTTCTTGGCTCTGAAAACCTTGGTTAAAGATATGCTGGCAGCTTCAAGTGCTGAAACTGTATACATAATCAGCCCATGCACTTAAACAACATATGGATAACATCTTACTATGAAAATGCATTAGTAATGTGTTCCCAATTCTCCCAGTATAAACAGGGTCTGTTCCAAGTGCAAAAACATGATCAAGAGGGCATAACATGTTCTGTCTTCCTGAAAATCAACATTCCAGCTTCATGAAATAGGTATTTATTTTAATGATTTTAGGTGAAAATCTCGGTGCTACAGCTGAGCTATCCATGGCACTCTACGCCATTTCTCAAAGAGCAGTTGTATAGATGGGACATACTGCGTAGCACAACTGCCCATACAAACTATGGAGGAAGGCAGTGGACTTCCCACCCTACCATCCCTAACAGGGGAGAAAATAGTCTCAAGGGGCACTTCCTCACCTCAGAGACGAACATAATGGCTGGGAGGTGGCTATGCTGTAGGCAGAGGTGTCTGCAAACAAGAGAGAGGGGGATTTGACTAGATCTCCAGAGGTCCCTTTGAACCCTAGCAATTCTGTGATTCTGTGAAAACAAGTGTATGAGTGCATGCAAAAAGATAAACTGGTGAATGCTATCCAAAATTATTCAGGTGCAGTCTGTCACCCCAAACGAAATACACAGATTATCGCTGCTCTGAAAAACTAAAGGCTAGAGCTCTTACATATTAGATTCTGTGATAAATGAAAACAGAAGAAAACACTTACTTTTTCATCTTATAGAACCCTTTCTTTACAGTACCAAAGTTGCCTGAGCCAAGTTCTCCTTCCTCCAAGGTTAACAATTTCCTGTCAAGAGTGACATTTTTTGGTTTCATTTCATCTGGATCAGCATATGGACTTTCATAAACCTCAGTATCCATGGGTAAGGCATCTCTCTGATCACCTGCAGGTCAATCAATGAAAAAATCAGACATTATTTAAGACATTTTTGCTGCCACAGCTTTTATATACTCACCTGTTCTATGCTGAGGATCATCAGTGTGTTTGACTTACAAGGGCATTATGAAGAAAAAGCTGGCAGTCCAGCTACAGGCACTTCAGAAAACCCCAAAACAGAGTGACCTCCACCTGGTGACAAGCTCTAACTGCTGAACATTTGCATAACGTGAAACCAGGAGGTTCCTTAATGGAAGGAGGGTTAAAGCCTGGCCCTTCTCCTTGGTATTTCCTGTTAGTTACCCCAGACAATTTTTCACTCAGAATGATGCCTTATATGCGGCTCATTCTTAGCACAATCATTAATTACATTTAACAGAAAGTCTGAGCACCAGCTTTGCACTGTGGATGCAACAAGGCACAATTCCTTTTATGAAGTGGAAGGATGCAGCTTTTAGAGTCAAAGAAGTAATAAACTTTCACTTCAACATGGAGAAAAGATTTCTGCTAAATGACTTTTATTACTGATGGTGACGTGGCAATTTCAGCTTCCAGGCTTGAGCTATGACAGTGGCTGTACCAATAAACAACAGGGTGTGACATATATGCAAGAAAAATGAAATATGATTAATGGGGGATCTTTGGCGTAATGTAGGAAATTGCATTAATCACATAAATTACCTACCTTTTCCCGCTCCTGAAAGACTTCTTTTCCTTTGCAGCACGTAAGGATTAAAAGGTGCTTCTTCAGGTGGGTGGCTAGTAGTTGGCTGAAGCTGTAGCACACCAATAGAGGTTTTATGTTTAGCAATGAATTGGTAAGTTAAAAGCATTTTTTCCCCAAGGTTTATGGCACAATGATTGCAACAGCCACAGATATGAGAAACAGAAAATGAGAAAAGAATCCAGAAAACTTATTTCATTCTGGAGGTTATTGTTTGAGTAAATATGCAGGCCAAATAAAGCATACACTGCTAAAGCATAAAAAGGCTTTGCAAATATTTTAGAGCATTTGATCTGACAGAATGAGTAATGCACAAATCTTATTCTGCAGATACTAAATTTACATACTTTTTTCAAATCTAACCTGTAATACAATTAGTCATAAGAATTTCTCTTTAATCTGTCCTTCCTCCCTCTTCAAGTTATCTCTGTCCATACCCAGGCCACAGAGAAATTCCTAGCACAAATTCAAACAAAAAATACTTCCGTGTTTTTCTTGTGGATGCTACAGAGTAACTCCACTTGGAAGAGTCTGAGGTAAAAAGTAATTATTTCATGGACCAGATACTAGACCAGTCAGTCTGCTCTAAAAAGGTAGAAATTGACCTAGTTCTTACTATACTTGAGCATTCGTTTCAAATACAATCCCTATTTCTCCTTTCTTCATCAAGGGAACACTATGGAGCACACAAACCATCCCAGCATATTTTCATGCTACTTGGCTTAAGGATGAGTCTGCTGCTATAAAGTACATAAGAGAAACTTACAGTCTTCCCTCTTCTATGAACTGGCAGGAACAGGGAATTACAGACCTTATTTCTGCAGTTTAGTCCCTTTGTTTCTCAGTGTAAAAATTCTACTCTAGTCGTGAGTGACCTCACCCTACTAACAGTGTCTTGATACCAGATATTCACACATCAACCACATCAACACTAATTTGCTTGGCTTGAATAGGAAACAAAAGCATATTGAACTTGCAAAACACTGCTTGAGTATGCAATACTTCTTTTTAATAACTAAAGCATTCAGTGGCATAAGTTCCTGCCTGAAACAGTTGTGGTTTTCAAGTAAAGAGAAACAGACCTTGAGAAATGTCCAGGAGTGAATTACTGGATGCAAGAGAAGTTCTTTCTCCTGGAAACTGCATTTTGTAGGAAAAATGCCTGACTTGGATGGTACAGACCTTTTAAATCATAAGGAAGTGTTTTGCCCACTTGTTGGATGAAGCAGAAAAGTTAATACTACTTAGATAATGTAGTACTAATAATAGAGCAAACCCTCAGTTGGAGGCCAAAAGGCAGCAAGATTCTTGCCTAGTGAGATGAGCATGGTGACATCAGGGATGGTATGGATAACGTTTCTGACTTTCATTGCTCAGTCTTCTGGAACAGTGTTGGAAGGCCATTTGCTGTCAGAGCAAGCCACAAGGGCCCTGAGATGGTTCTGAGACAGGTGAAGGAGGGATCAAACTGACCTGCGAATCTCAAGAACAAGGAGGCAAATGAATGGTATAAAACAAGATCTTCAGCACTAGTTTTGTTTTTCTAGTCTGGTACACCTGGCCAGGTCTGCAAGTTAAGAAATGTATTTCCAAGACCTGTGTCACTCTATTTCACACACAGGCCATTCCCTAAATCCCCAAGCCCCACTAAAACTGGAACTCGGTCCTAATCCTCTCAATAGGCTGGCAGTTTCACTGTGAATACTTAGGACAGTCTTTCTCTACACTGTGTCAGGTTGTATAGGAAAGTGCTTATGTCCAGTAAAAAAATACTAATCATCTTTTGCAAAGCAAAACCAAATCAGATGGTATTATACCTAGTGAGACACAGTGATTTCATATATCCTTTGTTGCTTCAGAGCACAAGAATACTTCGGGTTTTCAATCTTACCACTAGTTACATTATTATTACTGAGAAGAGATTATAGTTTCATTTGATAGCTTCCTGGATGTATTCTTGCTTTCTCTGTTGACTGTATTTATACTTTAAAAGGGAGATAATTTCTATTCCAAAAGGTAATTGGAATCAATGAACTGAGTTGATATAAAGCAATACTGACTGACATAAATACCTGTTGCTAGACAGATACAAGTACTAAGAAAGCAGGTGCAGTTTGCCACATTGCATGGATTTTACGGAAGCCTCTGGTTAACACTTCTTGGCCAAAGTGTCTTGAGAGTGGGAATAAAAGGATAAAAAGATGACTACCTAAGGAAGAGACTGAGATGATGAGTCTTTGGCAGTTTCCAGGATACTGGAAAGAAAGTTCTGAAATACTTAAGGATGATAGGATCATGCTATCAAAGGATGTTTTTGTAAATTTTATCATTAAAGTAACCTTTCTGATGGAAATGCAAAGTGTTCAGAAAATGACATATAAAAGAGCCTGCACTGATCTGGGTCTCCTTTGCTTTTTGAAAGGGTTGACAGCACTATCAATTGTCCTTGTTCATTGTGGGGAGTACCTCAATTGGGCAACAAAAACTGATGGGAATATCTGAACCCAAAACCATGACATGTCCGACAGCACATCCATCTCTAAAAACTCTGAAACCTTTTCTGTAGCCACAGTTAGGTAAAGTCACTCAGTTGTAGGTGTAGGTGTAGCTGTGGCTCCAGGTTCTAGCTCCAAGTTAACCAATGAAGCATGCAGCTCTGTTTAACTCCTTTCCATAAACAGTCAAGTGGTGGATGGAGCTTGTGTAGTCGTTATATAACAAGGAATATAAATTATCCCACAGAAGGCTTCAACTTCAGCAGATTTTCCTTAGTTTTAGATGAGTAGAAAGATTGTGTACCACCCTTCCTCACTGTAACCAAAGCTTACAAGAAATGAGATACAAGCACTTTGGGAAAGGCCTTTGAAAATGGTAAGCTCAAGATTTCAAATGGCACAGCATGTGACACCTTGTGGTATGGACACTTCGAAACTATGGGGCAGGCTGTCAGTTTATGCTCTCATACTAGAAAGCTGTTGTGACCCAGTCCTGTTTGCACATCAATATTTTATTTTTTTTTTGCCTTCTGCTATGGTTTCATTTTCATTGGTTAAACTTCTCAGGTAAACTAATCTTATACAGTTAAGCTCATCTAAATTTGCCGTTCTTCCCCTTATTAGGGACTAGCTATACCAGTGTGGCACTTTTATAGAAACCCAGCCACACCAACAATGACAGGAAAGCAAAAGGCAGAGACTCTGCATTGACTCAAAAGTATCTTTCTAGCAAAAGGAATACCACTTCCTATGCGTGGATAAGGCCTTAACAGGATAACCCTTGAGCAGATTTGATAGAATCTGGTTGATGAAATGGGAACAAGACCCTCCTATATTTGTTTAAAAATATGAATGAAATGGCTTTAACTAAGCCCGTTTTTTATTATAAAGATTATAATTTTATAGCAAAGATACTTACAAAGTCGATCAGCAACTGCAAGCTCTTTTCAGGTTAATAATTCTGATTTGCACACACAAACATAGTCTCTTATTCTGTTAAACCAACCTGAATAGCATGATAAAGACCTTAGCCAAATCCTTAATGAGAGTTTGCTATGAAAACATAAGCCACCACTAGGTGGCACAAATGTTAAAGTGTCAATTTTACAGTAAAACAGCTTGAAAGTTTTTGATCTGAGTATTAAAATTATATGCAAATAAACAGTTTGTGGTTTGGATTTTTTTTTTTAAATGTAATTTCCAAGACTACTCCAAGCATAAAGTTTCCGTTTTAGTGTCTGAAAGTTTTTACATAAGAGAAGTAACTACCTAATTAGCCAGGTCTAAAGTAAACTCTGTATGTTGGGGTTAATGGGTGGTACATGCCTTTTTATGCCTCCTCGTTTTTGTTAAAAAGCAACTGGTAATAAATAAATAAATAAACAAGAAAAGACTCATGGGTGCAACTGGGACATACATGCTATTCTCAGCATGCAAACAAAGCTCATAACGGCATGCTTCACAACTACATCAATTGCTGGAAATTACAATTTTCTCCAACATTTTCATTAGTGCACAGCTAGATTCCCCTTGACTCCCTGATATCACCTTTCTCATTCTACTTGATCTTGTGACATCTTACACTTACGCAAATGTAATTAGCATGAATGTGTAACAAGATTTGTGCACACTGGTTCTGTAAGAATATATTTTGTGGTTGTTGTTAACAAATTATTCTCTAAATGTGCTCAGTATCATTATGTAAGCAAGCCAATCTTCTGATTAGGAATGATATTTCAGAGTAGAAGCCTCACTTTGTTCCGCTGTAAGGGATTGGCTTTTTGGAAAGCATTTTATCACATTTTATTTGTAGACATTTTGAGATCTGCACTAAATTTTGGGATGTGAGAAATTACTTAAAAATAGTCCCACGATTTAAAAAACTTCTTTAAAACCACTGCTTTAGTTACAAAATCAAGGCCATACTTACACAGATGACTAGGAAAGAAGCAGAAAGTTAAAAAAATCTTCACAGTCTGATTGTTAGTAGCCAAGACACACATTTATAATAGCAAGCCAAATGAGGGGAGTAAAAAAAAAGAGTGAAATTAGTCAAATATAAGTCCCTTTAACTCATCCAAAAACCTGAGAAGACTATATGAGGCACCTTTTTGCTGCCAGCCTTTGGAAACGTGTACGATTTGAGTCTTGAGATAATTCCACCTCCTGCCCAACTCTAGAAACCACAATATCAAAAGGAACATTAAATATGTCAGGAAAATAACTAAAGGCATTTTACAAAGCAGATGTAGTACACAAGAACAAAACACTCGCAACCTTTCCCTTGTGTGTGCCAGCAAGTACACATATGATGAATCAAAAAAATGTAATACAGGAAATCTTAGTATGAAATTTTCTTTCGACTACGTTAATCTCAAGCCATCTTGAATATATACATATACCTTAAAGCAGTTTTAAGTTCAAGCATATTGCCCTTTCCCCAGATCTTTTACACAGTATGTTTCTCCTGCCTGAGTTACTGAACTTTAGCACACATTTAGCAATGTAAATCAGATGATAACTCTGGTGTCTACAAGTCTGACTGATTTAATCAAGCAAGATTTAAAGCAAACCTTGATCTTACAACAATGTGGCTACTGAAGCAAAAAGCACACAAACTGATATTAATTCCAAACAAAAATGAACAGGCGTTAGATTTTAAATGTGCACTTATGTCCTGTGTGAAGATATTTTTACAAGAAATGCAAATATATCTTACTATAATACATTTATGTAATTAAATTTGACTAATTAGGATTTCTAGGGTAACAGAGAATCTACCTGCCTAATTAAAACTGTGATGGCCAAGCATTTAGGCTGATGCTGAGGTTGAAATAATAATCCGAGCCACATTCTCAGTTACTTTAAGCAACCTCTAAAATGACTTATGGTTGGATGTTCTGAATTTTCAAAAAACCAAATGTAACCTTTTTTTAATTTTTATTTTTCTCAAAAGATAGCTTTTCTGTGATTAGGATCAGTATCTTTCCTAGCTTTCTTAATAAAGTTGCTTCCTTGATGTAAAATTTACTCCAACCACACCAGCAGTTTCTAGTTAGATTAATTGGACAGTCTGCTTTGGGTATCATCCAGCAGATCTTTCCCCAGTGGTTATACACTCTCTTAGCTTCAAAGTAACTTCATATTTGGGCATGTTCTTCACTAAGTCCTTGGAATCGCACCAAGGACTGTGCGATAAAAATAAAAATAAAAAATTACCAAAAAATTGGTCTAGATAGGAAAAAATACAAAAATAAAAAATAAAAATACAAAAATAAAAAATAAAAAATTACAAAAATAAAAAATTACCGAAAAATTGGTGTAGATAGGAACACCAGTATTGGATTGTCCCTCAGAACAGGCCATTCCCCTCCATTCTTCAGCTATTAACCATGTTCTGTACCTCTTTTGCTCCTTTTTTTCTAACCAATCTATTCTCACAAGTCATCATCTTTCCTGTATTATCTCCTGTTGGCCAACATTCTTCAGTGCAGGGCTAAAAACTGCTGAAAGTATTCCAGCTGAGACCTTAAGGGTATTGAACAAGCTGGAAACTCCTCTTAATTCCCTTTCTTCTACCAGCATGATGGTTGTCGGCCCTTGTTCCTGTTCTGATTCTTTGCAGGCATCACCTCCCCTGAAAATCTGCTCCTGCTCCCCACCCTGTGTTCTACAGCTGGCTATTAGAAGCATAATGCCTTGAACTAGTTTCTACTTAACTTCACCTTGTTTTTTCCAGGGCATTTTCCAATTCAACATAATTCCTTTGTGTCCCAGTTCAAATATGCATAATCCCAATTCACATATTTTGCCAATTCCTTTTGTAAACTAAAAAACATCCAGTACTTCAGAAATATCAAAAATTCTAAGAAATAGTATTAATTCTGACAGTGAGATTGCACATCCCCTATGTAAGACCTTGTGACTGTATTTGTTTGTTTCAGGATGCATTTTTTGCAATCTAAATCACTGTATTTTAGCCCCTGCATATAAAAAAAGCTACGGAAATGGTCTTCAGTAAGTTACTAATGACAATACTAATGTATGACAACCTGGCAATATTAACTGAAGTCTTTGAGCTTCATAAGCAGTAATATTAATTTTTAATTTTTCACTTTCTGTTTCTGTATTTATACTACAGGAAAGTAACTTAGCAGGCTTGTTTGAGAAAACTAAAGGAAACACACAACATTCATATTTCAGTTTAAAGAGGGTCAGAATGTCAAACATATTGCCACTTCAAACAGTGTTTTAGGAGAATATTTTTAAAATATGCAGTTAACACACTCACTCGTAACTTTTCCTTCTATCCATTATGATGACTCCTAAACGTAACTACTACTGATCAACCCTGAAATCATTAATGGCTGTATGTTAAATGTGCAAGTGACCAAGCATACTTAAGTCAGCTATTGCTAGAGAAGTTAAAGGGTAGAATTAATCTCATAGAATCAGAGAATAGTGTGGGTTGGAAAAGACCTTAGAGATTATCTAGTTCCAATCCCTGGCCATGGGGGGTGGGTGCAACCAGACCAGGTTCTTCAAAGTCCTGTCCAGCATGGCCTAGAACAATGCCAGGGTGGCTAGGCTTCTTAGAGCAGTATGTGACTGTAAGCTTTCCCAAATGAATGCTGCTGCTATATCACCACCTACTCTTACCTTAGAAGGGTGTCCAGGAAAAGGAAAACCAACATTATCTGTAAAATAATCACATGTGGAAGGATGCTGAGCAAGGTGAGAAATGTACTATAAGAACATAAACTTTTACACAGGGAACAAACTTTCTATTTTTTAAATTGCATTACAGTGCATTTTCTTCTTACCAACCCTCTTTCCTTTTGTCTCTAATGTGCAGCAGACTTTGGTACTTGCTGCCACAGAGCCAAAAGTATGGGCAGTGCCTAAAGTGATCTGATGGAGCAGAGTAAGTGTGGGCATATCCTCTCATCATGGCACTGGTATCTAGTTTGAATGACAGAAGGCCCTAGAGAAAGAAAACCGCTTCTGGAATAGCACAGGTTAGGCAATGTTTGAGCAGAATCATCTTTTTGCTTGACAGTCAGGGCAAGAGGAAGGACAAGGTCTCATGAGTATTTAATATGACATTAAAGAAGAAACAGGACAAAGAATATACTGGACCTCAGGGCACACCCCCCCCACCACGATCCCCTCCCAGGGGATCAAAGGGGATCCTTCTCCCAGGTTATCAAAGAATGCCTCTCTGACCCCCCATTTTCAACATCAGGTGCAGCCAACCCCTTGTTCCACCCTGATCTCTCCAACATTGGGTGGAACTGCACCTAACTTGAATGCCTTTAGCAGTGCTGCTGATATACTGGCCTCAGACTGGAACAAGGACAGTTGGAGGAGCACTAGAATGACTACCTTGTCAGTGCATGGGGGCCAAGTAATACACATTGCTACTTCAAGCAGCAAAGCACGTTCTTGATCTGATGTCTATTTAGAGCCAGCCATAACCGGACTTGGGAGCCTCCCTTAATCTACAGGATCTGCCTTTATTCTGTATGGTTTGACACAACTTATTTGAAAAAATGAAAATTATTCTTTTTTTTAATCCAACTTTAATCTACCTTTATCTGTACCCACCTACATGGCAAGTGGAAAAAAGGCACACATCTTTATCACAATTACCATGGCTACTTATATATATCAAAATAATAGAAATAACTCACCATTTTCTGAGCCAAGTGGACAGGGAATGGTAAGAACCCTTAATAATCCATCTGGTTTGTATGAATAATGCTCAACTAACTACCAGAATGAGAGGGAAACAAAAAAAAGAAAAGAGAAGAGAAAAAGATATGAAAAGGTAAAGATGATATAATTACTTGTCTCTTTAAAATTGTGTACACATGTACGATTGGTATATATTACAACCAGTGAACAGAGCATACAGCAGATCTTTACTGCAAGTGTTCTTACCTCATCTTTACTTCTCTTTAGCAGGGATCCATGTTTCTGGTGTAACCTTATAGATTAATCTGGAACTCAATCCAGGAACTGGATTTTTAAGACTGAGGATTCCACACCCAGCTCTGCTACCTTTGTACCTCTGAGCAGATCACTTCTTTTTATAACTCAGTTCCACCCTCCTTTTTTTCTTTTTTCTTTTTTCTTCCCCAAAATGGGTATAACTACAGTAGAGGAATTGTCCTCATAAGCAATGCTTTCTTTGGCCCTCAAAGTCACAGTGGGATGGAAGCAGTTAATAAACGTATAGCACCAACAGTTGTGGCCATTTTTGTTCCTGGGTTGTCCTCAACATGCCATTTTATTACTGATATTTTGGCTTTGGTACATTTGGGTAGAAAGGAGGGGTTCTGTGAGTGAAAAAGTTGCAGAAATGTTTGAAAAACTTGTAAGACAGCATTAGCCGCTTTTAAATTTCCAGTGACTCCAGGAAAGTAATATGCAGGACTTCTACAGGACAGGGTAAGAATGAATATATACAAGTAAAGACTCATATTTTAGATTTGTGGCTCACTTTACTTGTTTTAATAGAATTTTCAGCAAAGAGGACAGAAGAGATTTCTGCAGGGATTTAAATTCCCTTAGCATTCTCACTTTTTACAGTCGTTTCTCCAGTATTCACTTTACTACCATTTATGGCATAGTCAACTATGAATTCCTTAATTGCTTAATCTTCACCAGGGTACAGACATATTTTGGTGGTAACCTTCAGCAAACAATGCTTTTTCAGCCTTTAAGGTAGAATATTAGAAAGCTAAAGAATGCAGTATACGTGCAACATCCTAAACCATTTTCTTTGTGCTTCCTAGAATTCTGTTTCTTGCTGTTATAAGCTCATTAGCAAAAGACTATACCTAGCATAGCGATTATTGAATATGGTCACTTGCAAATGCAAAAATGGTCTTCCACTCTAGAGAATATTTAGCTACCTGAATAATAATTACAGCGATTTTGAACTGGTCCAAGCTGCAATATCACATGTGAAAAAGATCAAACTCTCTACACTTACATGGCTTTATATACTAACACATATTTTCTTCCTGGATAGGAACCACATAAAGTTTGAAACATATGACAAATAACCTACCAAATGATGCTGCCAATTAGATGAAGACTGTTGTCACACAGCATAGTAAAACAAGCTGCCTTACTCAGTTATACAGAAATATGACGACAGATATCCAAGTGATTCAAATTTAACAGACCTGCCAGAGGGTGTCAAATCTTTTCCCATCAGGTATGGAGAGCTTCCCTGTCTTATCTCTGTCAATACGGTAATGCAGCACTTTTCCATCATTCAGCAGACACAAGGCATAGGAACCATTGCTGTCCCTTTCTCGGATACTGTAGAAATAAGAAAGATTCTCAAGGTTATTTTTTAAATCACCCTTTCATTGAAGTTTTTGAATTAAAACCAAATAAAATCAGCATTGCAACTTTTAAATACATTTTGTTAAGCTTTTCATTAATTTCTTAGAGTCATTTGGTTTTAGACATAATTCCCTACATTTTTTTTCTCTTTTTTTTTTTTTTTTCTCTCACAAAAGTCAGGAGTTGACACACAAAATTCAGGATGTGGAGCTCTTTGCTAGGCAGCTACAAAACATCGTGCAGTGCACAAAGCACTCTCTGAGCAAGGAAGCACTGGAAGGCTTGTGCACTGCAGGACTGCAAAGTTCATGGAAAACTGAGACCAGGATCCAGCATATGCAAACAGCTACAATTCAGTGTCCTCTAAAGTTGACCCATAATTAAAAACAACAGATAAGTGCCTTCACTAAAGCAAGATTTCTCTCTCATATCTCTTATTTTGAAATAAAGAGACGACAGTAAGGGCAGAAGACAAAATACTAAAAAAACATAACGTGAAATAACAAAGGGAAAATCTTTGGGCACTGAAGCATCTTGTTTTACTGTGAATGTAAAGAAAAGTGTACCTTTCTGAAATCATAAATTCTTAAAATTTTGGTAAAGACATTAGTGCTTTGTTGCAGATTTCACATGAAATTCACATGAAATTTCACATGGTGATGAAGTATGTATCTGGTTTAAACTTCAGCAGTGACAGAACAAAAAATGTAAAGTTGTTGTCTAGAATTCATAGGTAGGGAGGATGATGCTCTTACAGGAAAACTGCAAGTAACATCTGAGACGCCCATAAAGAGTGGCAGAGTTGTTTCATGTGTAAAGGCTAGGTCACACTGGGACCAGTGACTTCTGGTGCCTGTTCCCAGAGTAGATAGGAGTTTTCTACTAGTTCCCCCTTGGTTAGCATAGCACTTTTGTGTTTAGAAAGTAGGCTTTTTCTTTTAGTTTGAATCATCTATGTTCACTTGCTGCTGTCAGTGACACAGAAATAGTTAGCTTAAAATTTTCTGGAATAATAGGTTTGTCATACGAAAAGCCCAGATTCAGCAACACTGAAACATTACTTGTTCCATTGTGCTCAGAACTCTACTTATTCTCCCTTTGAAAGTCCTGAAGAGAAATATAGCAGGATATGCTCACTAAGGCATTGTGAAAGTTTTCTGTTAGCAACACTAGTACTTGCTATCATATCTCAGAAGACTGCAGAGGCAGTAAATTCCGCTCCTCAGCTGACCCACTCAAGGCTGAACTAAAGGTGTTGTGTCTGAACTACACATGCAACTATTTTTTTATCCAAGTAGTGATTCTTCTTGCATAAGATGTGAACAGGACACTGTCTAAAAAAAAAAAGGAACTGAGGTTAGGTTTTTTTCTGAAACCAAAGTAACTTGCCTAGTATCTCTGAAGCAACCTGAAACACCACAATCTGTCTTTTCATGACATTTTGGTATTTTCTCAGCATGCTGATTTCCTGTGCTGACTGACCAGTGGAGAGCAACAGGTTCTGCTAAAATGAAGAATGGCATTTACTTTGTCTTTCTCTGACTTGCTTTTAACAAATAAGGCTGAAAAATATTTTCAGAATACAGGACATTGTTTCTCTAACACAAATGAATGGCATTTCATTGCAGTCAGACTTCTGTTCAGCATAGGTAAGATTATAAAAATGCAATGGATTGTTTCCTAGTAAAAAATGTCCTTTGTGTTTCTCATGAGGAAATGGTGGTTCCAACACAATTAGCTCTACTGAAACTGATTCTCATTTGCAAGAGTTTTTACTATTCCAAGTGGCATTGTAAACATTTCTTGAAATCACAGGCACCAATGGTAGAAGACAGTCCTGATTTCTAAGGACCATGGCACAGATTCAAACAGTCCTATCAGTCATTCAGTGCACAATTTAGGAAGAGATCAGGTTTATGAGAGCATTTCTGAGCTCTGCCTTCCCCTACTCCAACAGTTACATTAACTCTGAAGACATCTGCAGCTCACAGTTGTGGCAACTTCTGTCAGACACCTCTACCACTGCATGCACAAAAAAACTCCATTCTAACACTCATGACTGATCAGCTCCCAGGCAGAGCCTCATTTTCTTGGGGATATGGCCCAGGTGTTTTTTAAAACTGTATCCAGTCAGCTCCAGGACAAACTGGATCCCTACAGAACACAACAGGAGGTAATACTATCTTACAACATCTGAAGAGTGGAAGTATCCAGAGCAGTGAAGCAA
The DNA here is from genome assembly GCA_024733675.1 of Psilopsiagon aymara. Classification (NCBI taxonomy): domain Eukaryota; kingdom Metazoa; phylum Chordata; class Aves; order Psittaciformes; family Psittacidae; genus Psilopsiagon; species Psilopsiagon aymara. Next base: position 53,229 of record JANRGW010005492.1, read on the forward strand.
CAACCAAACAATGTCTCAGTTTTGGCAACAAGATCCCTTATTGGTCCAGAAAGAGCTCTCTCAAGAACTTACCATCATGCATAAAATCAAAAACTTTTACCACATCTGGAGACAAGTATACTCACACCCATGACCTGCAATTTCATTTTAGTTATGAAGACTATAATAACAACTGCCTAGGTTAGACTAATCCTCCAGAACTTCATTTTGATACACAGTACCCATTACATTACAGTACTGATACTGTGGAAAATGGTATAAAAAAAATGGTGTCAAAAAAAAGGCTGCTCAAACTGAAAGGTTATAAACTGAAACCTCTTAAAAATGAAATCAAGGTTTTCACATCTTCTTGAGGATGCTGCTTGTACTACTAAGGGCCATCACATTAGAATTGGGGTCTTGCTTCATCTATGGAATTTTCCTTCTATGAAAAGAGAAAAACCTGAAATTCCAAATGCACTATCTGCTTCAATGTACTTGGAAATTACACACAGTACTGATAAAAACAACAACAAAAAAATCATCATTTTAAAAAGCTATATATAAGACAAACAAAAAAGCATTTCAGCAAGTAAGGAAGCCACTAGTGAAATATCACCTGGTCCTCCATTTCATGGCAATTGCAGAGAAATACAAATCTACAGAATTAGAACATACAGATAAGAAATACCTGTAAATAAACAATCTTTTCCTTTCACACAGTGAGATTAATCAGAAACAGTGATTAATTTGTTTCTGAACAAATTAATCAGAAACCATTGATAATGAACAAGCCACTGAAAACAAATTTGAATTCACAGATACATGATAGAAGCACCAAGGTATCCAGATTTTAAAAGAGCAATTTTAGAAAGATCTGAGAAACTCAAATTGCTATTTAATGCAATGCAAAAAAGGTTTAGTTATTGCTTTAAATTTTCATGTAACCTACCTTTGAGTGTTTTTTATGTTTCTGCGAATGTAACCCAAACTGCAACCAGTAAGTATTGGGTGTATCATTACAAAGTGTGCAACTAGCTATCTCATTTGGCAGAATCTCTGGTTTTGCTTGGAAGCAAAAAGAACAAATGTCTCAGTTTTTTCTGCTTCCAAGTAAAAAGAAAATGATCCCTTTTTTCTAAAGGAAAAGCTGTAGAAACACCTATGGAAGATTAAAAAGAGACCAGGGTCTACAGAAGAGACTGAAAATGTCAAGTCTGTTAAAAAATTACACTCCTTCACTCCAAAGCCCATCCATCTTGTTAAGAAATTATAGCTAAGAGAACCATTTCTCTGAATAAAAATAATAAATTATATATATATATATTCCCCCAAAGAGAAGCATTTTCACCACACAGAAACCAAAACGTTCACGAAAGAAACTGGAAAATCTGCAAGTTTTAATACATGACCTGAGTCATTGATTAAACAGCAGTGATTTGGTAGGATATTAATTCAGAAAGTAATATTTTTTTAATAGAAATAAACAAGCCATTGAAAGAAAGGGTTGCTGCTTTGTTTCAGATCACCTGCTCCTCCGTCCAAAACGTAGGAAAAGATACAAAGAAAATCACTGGGCAATCAAAAGGAGTGATGGTATGGTAATGCTGTGCTTGTATTCCGTGACTGCAAATACATTCATCAAACCAATTAAACCTCTGTGCTACAGGTAGAATAATTCAGAAAAGATTAACCTGTGATAACAAGAACCTTTGGATCCACCAAATTTTGTAACAGAATTGCTAAAATATTTGTAACAATTTTTTTGTTACAAATAGCAACAAAAGCAACTGGTAAATGACCACCGGGATGGTGTAATAACAGCAAATCAGTGAAGTGAAAAGAGTGGGTACTGCAGAAGCATACCTATCCCACACTTATTCCTGGGGTTTTACTTTGGATTAGCTTTAAAAAGGTCAAAGATAGTGAAGTGCTGAAGAAGACCTGGTAAGTAGGTGAAGAATTTTCTCTCAGGAACTGCACAGCTCTAAGTAATCCTTCCCTGGCCACGACCCTTAAGCTTCATTTTCTATCATTCTATAAAAGCTCCCACTGGGGGACAGAGGGAAAAAAAAGTGCTCAGTGAAAACGCTTTTTCAAATGAGGGTTTGCCAAAGAAACTCTTTTTTTGCTGCACGATTTTGACTGGTTCTAATCCTCATGAGATGATGGCTGTTAGTCACTATCCTAAATGATGCATTTGCGCTCAGAAAACAAAACATCACAAGGTCGAGTAAACGCAGACAGTGGCAGACACAAAATGGAGTCACCAAGGTAAAAGCAATTCCATTTGTTGTGGAAGTACAAAACCAAGCACCACCACCATCCCTGCGAAACTGACAGTTATGGATCCCAACAGGCGGTTTGTATTTTTACCACTTTGGTGAGTCAGTGTACAGGGTACAAGTGGCCAGACTGTGGAAGCCATGCTGTAGGGCCTCTCTAAGGAGGCCAGACTGTGGCAGTGATGCTGTAGGGCTTCCCTGACGAGGCCAGGGGCTGCTCTGGTTCCAGCTGGCCCCAATGACACTTGTGTAGGGCACCATCAAGACCCTCAGCTATGTATATGGTGCCTTTGCCTCTGTGAAAACATCATTAATGAAAGATGAATGCTTGGCGGGTGGTGGTGGAGAGAAAAAAACAAACACAAACCAGAAGTGGCAGCACAAACACCAAGGGCAGAGGAGGAGGCAGGAAGAGATGCTCTAGGCACCAGAGCAGTCTTCTGCAGCTTGTGGGAGAGGCCATGGTGGAGCAGATGTCCACACCATAGCCCTCCAGGCAGGTGGATGTTTCCTGAAGGATATTTCCTGTGGAAAGCCCATGTTGCAGCAGTGTGAGGATGAAAGAGCATCAGACAGATGCAGCTACAGGCTCACTGCAACCTACACCCTACACCCATCCTCCCCTGTGCTGCTTGGTGGGGAGAGGATTCGGGTGTGAAGACTGAAGTTGAGCCTGTGGGAACTGTGTGTGTGTGTGTGTGTGGGGAAGGTGTGTAATGTATGTTTTTGTCTATGTTTCTTACTGTCCAACTCAATTTCAACTGATAACAGAATAACTGTATTTCCCAAAAAAGAATCTTGTTTTGCCTATGAAAGTTAGTGGTACTTGATCTCCCTGTCTCCAGTTTGACCCACGATGCTTTTCCATTCTGTTTTCTCCCATGTTCTGCTGAGGAGAGGGAGTGTGCCAGCATCTTGGTGGGCCAAGGTTAACCTACCACAGTCACTTAGTACTATTTATCAGTTCTAAAACAAAGTTTAATGGATTTTTCTTGCTACTGAGTTTCTCTGACATTCCCTTTAGAATTAAACCTAGTATTTGATCAAAAAACAATGATCCATGCTTTTGCTATAGTTCCCCATCTTTACCTAAGTGGAAACCTAATCTTGGATGCACTTGCTTAATACAGGGATGATTATGTCATGCATATCATGCTGGACTGGCCTCTTTCACTGTGAACAACACACTCTTTAGGGCATACTCTCATTTGATTCACTCAAGGGCACCGTATAATACTGGTGGTGGTACACAAAAATACCAGAAAAAAAGCACTCACAGAAATTTTCCGTTGTTCCTTGGCCCAATGAGGATACGGTGTTCTGACTCTTCCCGTGAGATTCTCCCATGGAACCATGGCATCTTCTCATGGGCTGTAGTGGCAATCAACTTCTCCAGCTGAGGCTTTTGACTGATGATAGCTTGTTCAAGAGCATGTCCCTAGACAGTGGTAAACATAGTCAAATTGTCTTCTGCAGTAAAAGAATGACAGGTAGACTCCCAGTAAGGGACTGCTTTTGGGACATCCATAATCTGAACATATATAAAGAAAACATCTGGTTGCTATGAAAATATTGAACCAGAAACTAATGTATAGTAATCTAAACATCACAGAGCTGGAATTATTCCTTCACCTCTGATAAATAGAAAGAAAAATAAATAGTAAATTAAGCTTTTAATATATCAGTATATAACTGAAAATTAGACTGTATTTTTACACTAATAGGACATAGCTAACTATACGTAGTCTCAATATCCTATGACAGTTTACTGAAATAAACTGAACATGCTTTGAACTGTTGAGGTGTGTTTATATTGATGGCATCTGTACAAAGACCTCAAAACCAGGCAGGACAGTCCCAATTTCAGAGTGAAATATGTTAATATTTTGGTATAACCTATATACTTATAAACCAATCTACAACCTATCGCTTCTAAATTTGGCCCAGAATCTGAGGGCAAAACCCCCTAACTTCATCAATTTTCACCTGGAGTTCATCAACTTCCTTCTAGATTGGGCTCAGGCTCATCAGAAAGAACTGTAAGCCTCAACACCTCCAATAAGTTTCAGGCTTTTCCAGTCTGTGCATTGCTTGATATACTTTATAGAACAGAACACACAAGGTTAAAGGTTACTTGCTAGCAACAAAAGGAATGAAAAACCTACTGTAACTCCATGAGCTCATAATGTTAACCCATGGTATCCCTAGGTGAAATAAAATTCCCATTGCAGTCTCCTACACTACTGTTTCCATGTTAGGACTGGCTTCTTCAAGGTCATTCTAAGGAAAAAATCCAACCTGTCTTCCTCAGCATGGAACATTCCTACTTGACACAGGCAGTACCAAAGATGTATAAGCAGAAGCAGTGTTCTGCAGTTAAGAAACACAAGTTCTGTTTTGGACAAATTTAAATAAGCAGGAGGCCACCTAAGAGGGGAGGATGCAAAACACGTCACCATGCCTGCCTACACGTCAATGAACAAAAATTCAGAGCCAAAAGCAATAAACAAACCATTTCTGTATCTTGTTCATTACATCTATTTTGGTGCATGTGTAAATCTGATGACACAGTTTAGTGCTAGACAGAGAGATGGTAATAAGATTATACCAGCCAAAGTCATCATAAAGCTCCTAAGTTCTGTAGAATTTAAGGAAAACTATTACGGCCAACTTACCGCATGCACTGGGAATAAAAAACCCCAAACTACCCCACTGCTCAAAACTCAACGGCTATGGTTCCATTGTGAAAAAATGCCACATAACAACAGCAATAGCTGGAAACAAACACTGCAGTCTCTTTTTTCTCCTAACTCAAAGACCAATGTATGGCAAAATCATCCTGGATTTACCTGCAAATTCCAAGTTTGTTTGACATACTCCCTGATGAGGCTCTCTTTTAAATCTTCAAAGGGCCCTGTTTTGGGTTCAACACCTGGTGGTCGGTTGAAAGGTTTTCTCAATAGACAGATAAGGCCATCTGCTGCTTCTGAGTGATAGTTAATAAGTTCAGCAGGACTGGCATGAGACTTGCCTCCTGCAATGGCATATGAGCCACTCAGCTCCCTCTCAATGGTATAATGATGAACCTTCCTTTCATGAGCCAAGGATAAGGCAAAGCCACCCAGGTAATTCCGGCTTTGGCGGAGCAAGTATAGTCCATCACTCACTCCTCCTTGCATCAGATACTCTTCTGCTTCTTCACGTGTAATATTGCCAAAGAAGTATGGCAAATGATTAGCTGGGTTCACTGTGCTGGAAGCCATGTTTTTATTTTCCAAGAAGCTAAAGTATTCTATATCTGAAAAACAGACAGAGACATGAGTATCAGTTGGAAATAAGAGAATAAAAGAGTAACATGGCAATTCATATGTGGTATGTCAGAAACATGTTTTTTAAAAGACTTTTGGTTTTACCTTAGAAGTTCTCTTTCTAAATCGCAATAGATGTTTTTCCTTGATCTATAATAATAGAAAAGTTTCCTATACCTGCAAAAGTTACCTTTGACTTTGCCTCTTTTCTTCTTTGCCTAGCCATACAAAGATCCTGACATTTTCACTTTCCTGAACACCTTCCTCTATCCTTTGTTTCTGGCCTTGAGGCGTTTCCCAATAAAAGGAAATAACTAGGTAAGATAGATTCAATGAGAAGATTTTCTTTCTGGTTTTGTGCCATTCTAATTTTGCTTATGAGTAGCTTATGCCAGTATGTGCGCTGAGTATGGACAAAAGTCTTATATTTAAATAGTTAACATTCTTCTCCACATAGATTTACCAATAATAATAGTAATGAAAAAATTATAGTGTCTTGTGAACAGTGTTCATTTCAAACACCTTACATAATAGAAAGGCAGACTACCAATAAAAACACAGGAGGCAATCAAGTTCACCATCTCTGAAGAATAATGAATATAACATAAACATCTTCAATTCTTTTATTCTTACTTTAACAATAAACCCCATGTTTTTATATGTAGATCATATACACACACAGTGTAACACTATTATAGTTTAATATATATTTCTTAAAAATATGCACAAGGACTCCACAGAACTCTAGCTACAGGAGCAGTGTTCTTGTGTTCTGTCTTCCCTGAGTTATCCCAGTCTCTAACCTACACTGTCAACAGAGAAATTTATTTTCTTTAAGCCTCACTGGTGGTTTACACTGCCCGGACAGCTAAGCACTATGCTGAAATTACTTTTTTCTCTTTCAAATTACTGAAGAGAAGACATCAGAACACAAAAGTGAAATTTGGTTAATTCTTGTTTTAGTGACTTTTAAATGACTAATGGGTACTGGGAAGAATACCCCAGCATGAGTATTTGCAAGCATTTTTTTATGCCAGATGAAGTGGTCCACAACTGCAATTACTTAGGCAGGTTCACCGGTCGAGTTATTGTTTCTTGAAACAGTAGGAGTTTTTCTTATGCTTTCTCATATATTTTCTCTTCCAAATGGTTCCTCAGTCCAATCACTGTTTGTCCTGGGTTCAGCTGTTATTTTTCTCTTTGTAATGTAATGTAATGCAATGTAATGCAATGTAATCTAATAGTTATTTTTCTTCTTCCTAGTAGCTGGTGCAGTGCTGTGTTTTGGTTTCAGTCTGAGAACAAAGCTGATAACACACAGATGTTTTAGTTGTTGCTAAGTAATGCTTACCCTGATCAAGGACTTTTCAGTATCCAATGCTTGTCAGTGAGGAGGGGCACAAGAAGCCGTGAGGAAGCAGAGACAGGACACCTGACCCAAACTAGCCAAAAGAGCGCTCTATACCACAGCACGTCATGCCCAGCATATAAACTGGGGGGAGTCGTCTGGAAGGCCCACATCACTTCTCGGTTCAGGCTGGTATCGGACAGCAGATGGTGAGCAATTGTATTGTGCATCACTTGTGTTTATTGTTGGTTTTTTTTTTCTTTTTAGTTTCATATTCTCCCCTCTTGTTATTTCCCCTATTGTTACTATAATTAGTAGTAGTAGTTTTGTATTATACTTGATATTTTGGACTGTTCTTATCTCAACCCATGGGGTTTACATTCTTGTGATTCTCCTCTC